>BMAO01000470.1:0-48077 GCA_019973975.1 Trichonephila clavata
CCGTACAACGTACGAGTAAACTGGTTGTGGCCAGCCTTCGGTAGCATGTACGGCGCACGGGCAAACTAATTTTAAGGTGTTAAAAATACATAGATAAGTGTATTTTCAAATCAAAATAACTATTGGTAAAAACCATTGATGGTAGACCAGCAGTAATATATTTATAAAAATATAATAAACAAAAAACAATTATCACCTGCGTAAGATATAATATAGATTTGAACAAGAAAATATATAATGTATTCGGAAATATAATCTTCGCAGTTTACTTTAACTAGAAATCTTAGAACTTACTTGTGGTTTTACCTCAGAAATTACCTGTTAACATTTATTTGGAAATTGGTAAATTTTATCCGGTTAAAAGCTCTCCAAATTCTTCCTTCAGTTTGTTTAATAACATACTTTCGCAATGATTTTTTTTATCCCATATCATGCAAATAAAGAACTTCCAGTAACTGAAATTGGATTGCTCTTCTTCAAAAAATATGTTCTTTCTTAGGATTTTTCTTTAGATCTTTCGGCATGATATAATTTTTGTAGGAATTCTTAAGTGTTTCGTACTTCGATTTCCAGGAAAATTTTTGATAAAATAGGCATGACTTAAAACCTATCCTTGCCCAGAATGATATGAAACTAAGATATTACTTTTTAAATTTCTTTAAAAAAATTTAATCATTTATTGGGCGATTCATATATTATTAAGCTTCCTTTTTAGGATTATACTAGTGAAATTTAACAAGTTGGATGTACGAAGTTCTAATTGACAACTAAGATGTGGCGCAACGACTAAATTAAAATTAAAGGAACAAGCATTGTAAAAAAAGAAAAAAATTAGGTCAATTCCTACTTGGAATGGATGAATAGAAAGCATTTTATTTAATTAAGTATTTATTAGTGTATATATAGTACATAAAATGAATATAATATATAGGCCGACTGTGGGGGTGGCGTGGTTGGTTTGTTGCTGGCCTTCTGCACCCAAGTTGCGGGTTTGACCCCGGCCCAGCCGGTGTGTTTTCGTGATGCAGAAACCGACAGCGGATGTAAAAGATCCCTAGAGTGTCTGTTTGCTTGGTGCTCTCGGAAAAATTAAATCCTGGTACAAGTTCGCATCGTCAGAGCTCAGGTGCCTCCTCTGTGGAGAAAACTGAGCGTCAAATTTACCTGATTCTTATACAATGCCTAGGCATTGTATAGAATGCCTAAATTTCACCGACAATGTATGAAATGATTCCCATTTCACACATTGCTTAGGCATTCTGTAGAATGCCTAATCAGAAACAGGCAAAGTATGAAATACATCTCAGATTCGTTTCGAATACTGTCAATTGGAATGACATAAAGCTAATACTAATAATTAAATAAATAAGAAATATAACACCAGATTAATAATAAGAAAAATACACCCTTTAAATATAATGGAAATGATTTAATGCTCTTTGAGCATTAAATTATTTCCATTATATTTACTGACGTGTATTTTTTTCGTGTTTGTGCGACTTTCCACGGAAATCACTTTATATCTTCTGTAAAATCATTTTATAATTATCTTTTGTACAACTGGATTTTATCCTGAAAGCATGTTTAAATACAATCAAATTATAAAATCAAAACAATTTAAAATATAAATAATCAAAGCCCTAAATGTTCTTAGTGAATGAAACGAATGAGTGTGCAGTATCCATAGAATTGATCAGTTCATATTACTCAACGAAGACACAATTTTGAATACAGTAATATTTAATAAGACTGAACTTGCCGTCATGCGGCTACATTCTACAAACAAGTTACACACTAACAATATTACATTTTAGATACTGAGTGCGCACAGCAGCGCCCTCGAGTGGCCAATATTCGGCACACCTGCCCTTGCGGGCCGCCGTAAAATTATCAAACGTTGCCCGGCCCAAAAGATAAAAATGTTGGGAAGAACTGCTATAAGGTATTACGTCACGCATTCTTTTTTTAAAAAAATGGGGCTGCAGATTGGTATTTTTACCATTTACAGACCTAGTACATTCCCCACGGGCTAGTATTCCTTTTTGTACGGCACCATGTAGGTGATACCAATTGCAATCGATAATTTTTGACACCCAGTTTCCTTCCAGAGGAGGTATCTGAGCTCTAACGATGTGAACTTGTTCTGGAATTTAATTTGCCAAGAGCAAAATTAAATTCCGGATTCTGGGGATGTAATAGAATTCTGAAAGAACTTTCAACCAAATACAAAAATGTTACACGTTATGATATTGAACTGTACATCCACCTTTGTGAACAGGAAAAAAAACCAGAAAATTAATTTAAAAAATGTATTGTAGTAACAACTCTATTTTCCCCCCCCCCCGAATGCCAATATATTGGCACTTGTAATGAGTAAGAAATAGGATGGTTTCTATCGACTTGGAACTTCTGAAGGAATTTTAATACAAGTATATGCGAAATCACAATTTAACAATATATTTTTTATTGGCAGTCTCATTATTTTGACAGAATAACATTTGTGCTTTTAGGAATGTAAGTCATTGATATAATATCCTTATCATAACCTTTTTTCATACTTTGCCTAAATAGCTTTAGGCATTCTATAGAATGCCTAGGCAAAGTATGTAATAAATCTCATATTTCATACTTTGCCTAAAAACGCCCGGCATTGTTTAGAATGCCGGCATTTCATACTTTGCCGGTAACATATATATAAATGTAAGAATCCCAGAAATATAATCCTTTTAAATAACTTTTAACTATCTATGGTCCATCCCTTCAGGACCCAAGTTCAACTAATAAACTTGCTAGCCGCCTAACGAAAGTATTTTAAATTACATCCATTCACCCACTCAAATCATGTGATTTGAGCCGTCTATATATATACACCGAGATTCCTGGAGACCGGCCCTCTTTCTCTTATCTTTTGTCTGTGTTCATCATGTAACTGGCTGCAGCTAGTGTTTGTGTATTTTTGTTGTGTGTGTATGTTTCTTCGTGATTACGTCCATATGTGTGTTGTCCTTGTAATGCTTTATGTGTTCAAAACTCGGAATAAAACAGTTTTGATTAATCACAGGACTGCCTCATCAATCTCATCCAAAGGAAACAACAAACATTAATAATAAAGATCTAAATAAGAAATTTTTACACTCGCCAAATTGTTAAACTCGAATTATTTCATATACACTCATGTCTATAAATTAAGGATAATTCAGAATCACACAGAAATTGAACTCTAAAATAAAAATTTCATCTGTAGAATTATCACACACATCTTGAAGAAGAATATGCAAATTACAGGAAACCACCAGATGGCGCGGATAGTACGTCACAATGACGAGAGTGTAAGAGAGGGGTTTATAAGGAATGGTGGCAAAGAAGTAAAACTGTTCACAAGCGCTTTAAAAGCCTTTCAGTGCAATAACCGCATAGTTATGGCACAAAGGAAGCATTTGAGTAATTTTTTACGTGGTAGAATTATCGGACGACTGGAATGTGGACTACCAGCTGGAAGTATCCAGGAACTTGGAATCGCCCAGAGTGTCATCTCCAGGCTTTGGCAACGATTCCAAGATGATGGTTATTTGAGTAGATGTTACAGCACAGGTCACCCCCGAGTTACAACACCGAATGAGGACCAGTATTTGGAAGTTACTGCCAAAAGAAACAGACGGATCACAACATCAGACCTATCTCGTCAGCTCTCTTCAGCTACCGGTACGACAGTTTCAAGGTAGACCGTGTACAGACGCTTAGGGCACATTGGTCTATATGCTCGTAGGCCTGTCAGATGTGTTCCCCTTGCCGCAACTCACTGTCGCCTGCGATTAACCTGGAGTAGAGAGCATGCATTGTGGACACCGCAACAGTGGTCTTGTGTGATGTTTTCCGACGACTCCAGGTTTAGTTTGCAGTCTGATTCTCGCCGGACTTTCATATGGAGAGCACCAGGTACCGTTACCACCAAGAGAACACCATTAAACGACACCATTACGGGGGTGCAAGATGCCTCGTTTGGGGAGGAATTATTCTTGGTTCCAGAAATGACCTGCATGTTCAGAGTGTAACGATAACAGGCCACATCTATCGGGATGTCATTCTAGAACAACATGTACGTTTGTTTCGGGGCGCCATGATGCTGAATTTCTGTTTATGGATGACAACGCCTGCCCCCAACGTGCAAACATTGTAGACGAATGCCTTCAATCGGAGGATATCACCCGTATTGATTGGCCAGCATACTCACCGGACCAATAGAGCATGTGTGGGATATGCTTGGCCGACGAATTGCAGCCCGTCAACCCCCTCCCACCTGTCTACCGGAACTTCGGAGGGCATTGCTTGATGAGTGGTGTAATATTCCCCAAGATCAGATTGATAATTTGATACTCAGCATGCGTAGGCGCTGTAAGCCTGTATTGCATCATCCGGGAGACATACTCCGTATTAATCATCATACTAACCATGTTATACTGTTTTTTGTAAATAGGTTCTTTTTTGAAATTTGCTCCAGGGAGTAATACAATATATATATATATATATATATATATATATATATATATATATAATTTAATTTCATAAAAAATATATCATAAAAAAAACTTAATTTCATTTTGGAGGGGAGGGGATATAAAATTTTCCAATTCCATGATAAAATGAGCAAAACATTTATTTTGTGTTTTTGTAAAAATAAAATGAAATGCATAATTTATGAATAAATGTTTTTGTTATCAGGATTTTAATTTCCCCCTAAAATTCAGTAGATAAAATTTGTAATGAATTGCCATGATTTTTATGGCATTAGAGGGATTATTTATGAGCAATTTTAAACTAATTTTTGAAAATTATGAAGCAACTTTTGTAATTTAGGAAATATTTTGCTATTTTTCAAAGTAAATAATATTTTCAAGTAATGAATTTATATATTTGTCATTTTTGAAATTTCCATTTCTTTAAGTTCTTGTTGGGTAAAAGTTAAACTTGATCAGCTCTTAGTGAAAAAAAAATATTCTCAAAATACTACCCTTTTTTTTGAAAAAAAAAATAATGATTAATTTGTATTACCTTTTAATTTATGCACAACCATGAGTATAAGTCGTGAAAGAAAGGTTTAAATCATTTAGAATGTCTCCAGACTTTAATTATTTCTTCCTTATTTAGGTGAACATGTTCCAGACGAAGCTGTTTGATATAACAATGAAATGCTACTATTATCGTTTTTATTTTTTCATTCCATTAAAAATGTTTGTATAACTTTTAATCTACGTAAGAGTTAAATATATAGTATGCCGGATTTCTCTCTCTCCTTATTTAACTAGTGCTCTGTGTTTCATACGCTTTAAATTTATTTAATAAATGAGTGATTCATTGAATCCAACAAAAAAAATGTTAAAGAAACTAGTACCATTTGTCTAACATCTTGTTATTTTCATTCATATATTGTTAGCATTATTTTAAAATAATATCGATTACTTTGATTTTTTCGATATCTATGTTGCCATCTTTAGTCAAAAATTTTACTTTTGATGAGAAGGAACACATTTTATAAAATATCTTTTTATTGTAAGTTAAATTAAAAAATGTATAATAATTTTTTTTGTAGTCTTTTAGGGAGAATGGACTATTTAAAATAGAAAAAATTGATTTGAGTAATCTCTTTTATATATTTTAAAAATAACAATTTGTATTAATTAATAATTTTTAAAGTAGTTAATAAAAAGAAGGAATATTTTATGAATATGCTTTGATTTCAAATGGAGAGAACCCCGAAAAATACAAGCTATTTTAAAGTATTAGTTTTAATTATTGACTAGGAAGAATTAACTTTTGATCTCAATACAGGTTTTAAAATGAACCACTAGATGGCAGTACCAGTTTATCTTCAGGACTGTGTGTGGAGATTGAATAATTCATATTCGTGGATGAAGACATTTGAAGTTAGTAAATAGCATACCAATATATTGTATAAAAATTATTAAACAAGGTGAAGAAATATAAAAATAAATGAATAAAATTGCTTCTTGCAAGACATTCATAAATTTTGACAGTTGATTTGAAAACTGATCGATAACAATTCAAGATTTCTCATTTATGAGTTAAAAATTTTAAAATTAATAATTTGAATGCATTTTTAAAACAAACTGATATTTTTTTTGAAGAGGCATTTTTTTAAAAAAAATCTAACATATCTCACATATTTTTTAATAAAAACCAGTGATCATCGATTTTTATTAATCGAGTTTCATTAAAATAACTATTATATTACATGAAAGAGATAATAATTTACAAAATACAACCTAACTATTTTTTGAAAAAACTTGACAGGGAAAATTAATTTTGTATGTGAACAGAAATAATCGTCTGCCTGTAAATTATCAGAACATATTTTTTTTTTATGTGACATTAATTCAATCGCGATTATTATCATTTTTTAGTTCAAAACCAAAATTATAATCCTGTTTAAAATCTTCAGTGGTACAATTTGGTGATTAATTTTTTATTTATATATCTTTAGCCGTTTCATGCATTTCAGATTTGTGTACGAAAATTAGCAAATGCATAATTTCTGGCTGTGCCCTACTTCTATCGTAAAAAATCGGTTGAAATTTACTTCCTTTTGAGATACTTTGTATCAGTCGGTATGTTAGAAAATTGAACGAGAGGCGAGATATACTTTCCATTATTTATTTGACATGAAAAAAAAGAGCATTTTACATACAAGAGATATTGGGCAGACATAGATAGTTTAACGTTATTTCATTTTCTGTAGGACCTGAGGGAAATTATTTATGTGCATAATTTTGCATTTCTCGAATCTAAGTCACACAATTTTTTCAGAGTTTATACTACTGAAAATCGGATGCGGCTTAGAATCGAAGACAAAACATTTGTTCGATGGGGCGAAATTGAGTTTTCAGCCCTTTCAAAAGGAAAAATGTAATAGTCCGTTCTGTCCTCTTGCTTCGATGACTTATCCCAATTCACAGTTTATCTGCAGTATTTAGTCTGTACTAAGCACAGTTATCTGCTCGTATTTAGGAAATTGTTTTGTATATGCTTTTTTTTAAACACATAAATATCAAAGATATCGATAATAGCTTCAATCTGAGTTCACTAGGACCCAAGTATGAAATGGGAGGCAATTTGATATGCAGAAAAAAACGGAAACAGCAGTGGCCACTGAATATTTCACACGAATGAAGCAAATATACGTCGATGGCGTAAAATAAATGATGTAACTTTTGCTTGTAAATGTTAGACAGTCTTTAATAATTCTTGTACATTCTATGAAAAAAATGTTGCATAAAAAAATGCACTGAATGACGCGGGAGACGACGTTGTGTGGGAAAATGGTGACGCCGGCATCACTTCAAGTCAACTGTGACAATGGGATTGACGGAAATCATTTTAAAAGCATAATATTGACGGTTAGAGTTTTTTAGATTCTGGTATGTATTGAAAGTTTTTAATACACTGGTAAAAAAAATAAATTATTAACTTCTTATTATTTATCAATAATTTGTTTAAAGTTCTTAAGTATCGTATATTGATGAGCATTTTACACAATTTTATGTTTTTTCTAAAAAACGTGTGGAGAATTAGGCGTGCAGCTTAGAATCGATGGCGACTTAGATTCGAATAAATATGGTGTTATAACTTGTCGTTTAATTTTTAATAAGAGGTTAGATTTATAATTGAAATGTGTGTTTAAAAAATTGGAAAAAACTTCTTTTTCAGAAAAAAGTGAGCTGATTTCGCGTAAGTGTTCCAAAGAGAGACAAAGTTTTTTTCCCTTGTAAAACGATTTCCAAATATTAACTGAAGTTTCAATTCCACGTTTGATTGCATATTTTGCCAAGAAATCAGCCCTTTCGTGCCAAATATTCCAGTATCGCCACAAACAAAAGTAAAAAAACACTAGGATAACCTTAAAATTTTTTTTCTCTACAATCTTACCCAAAGTCTAAGAGTTTGCTATTACTGTGGATATATTACTTTATCCAGTACTATCATTCTATTTTCTTTCTTATTCTTTTGCTTTGAGTTAGATTGATACAAGTTCCTATCTAACTACCTCTCTATGTCTCTCGCTATATATATCTATACATGCATTCTGAACATTTCACAATTACGCTAAATATACTACCCAGTTATGAAGGAAAATATTTGATAAAAAGTGTACCATAATAATAAAAGTCGTATAATTCATTTTAAAAATTTTTTTTAATAAATAAGATAAATGATTTTTTTAATTCTGTAAGAAGCCAATGTAATTACAGCTTTAAAATATATAAATGTTAACTTTATCTTTGAGCTAGGTAAAAACTTTCCTTCTTTCTAAAATTAGGTGAAAGGATAAAAACTTAATTTTTATATAATAATATGCATACAAGGGAAACTGTTTCACAAATCCCAAAAGAGTTACTAATATCGTATTTAACCTCCAAGCAAGTTAGTTTTGAGGAAATGCTTGTGTATACATTGGTTGCTAATTCTGTATGTTCAATGAATAAAAAAACAAAACAAAATTAATTAATTAACGATTAAAATTGTTTTAATTGTGCTTTTATTTATGGAATGTGCATTTTTAAAATGGAAATCAAATTATTGAAGGTGGTTTGGAAAATTACAATCAAACATAAAAAAGTTGGTTGAAATTTTTAAAAAATTAATGGCTTTGGCGCCTTTTTTTAAGAAAAAGTAAGTAAGAGGAGTAATTATTCAGAAATAATACGTAGATTACCATCAAAGATAATTTTTTTCTTGTTAGATTTAATTTTATTTTTCGCTAAGTAATATTCACTATAACTATTTATGTAATGTACTTTCTTATTGAATCGTGATGTTGGGCATTTTTTAATGATTTTTATTTCCTCTAGCTTTAATGAATAATCCAACGTAAATGACTCACAATTACAGAAAATTTACCAAAAGTTTTTTTAATTCCATGGAATGATTAAAATAACAAACTAATCAAAATTAGATATTTTTTTGCACAATGACAAAATTAAAAATGTCATTGTTTTTACAAAAAGGGAAAAAAGACAAAAAGTCGTTCTAAAAAAATTAGGGTTAAGAAAAAAACTCTAGATTCTTTTTACTGTGTAAAAAATTAAGCGTTAATTCAATTGTCTTTAATTTAACAAATGAAAGCCAAACATCCGGAATAAATTCGTTCAATTGCCTATACTCATTAAGGCTTTAAATTCTTAATGAAATAATTAATTCAAATACAACTTTCCGACAAATGAGCTCCGGAATTGGTAATTCCGCTTAAGAAAGAAGGAAATTGATAATGTAAACAGCAAATTGGATGAATTTTTTTTATAATAAAATAGTTTTCGCAAAGTCACAGGAGAAATTCGACTTAAAAAAATCGTCTGCGCTCTCATAAATATTCATTTCTGCTCATTCGAAAATAAAGAATAGGTTTTAAAAAAAGAATTTCAAATTCTTAATTTAATTCGAAGCTTTTGACGGTGCTATCAATAAAATTCCATTTACATAACTGAAGTAAGAAAGAAAGTAACTGCATATTAAAAAAGATGATTAAAATTCATGTTATTAAAAATGCTTGATGATACATTCGTTTAATTAATGCTTTGGAATACCGCGAATTCTTAACTTGTAATGTTGAAACTATTTCTTTTTGTTTTTTGTTTGTTTAAATACTACTCTGATTTTATTTTTACGCGAAATTTAATAGCGTGGATGTGCATGTGCTGTTAAAAAAAAGGTTAAGCGAATTAACAATTTTTCTGTAATTTAAAGTAAAATGAATGAGTTTCCAAATAATTGTTGAAATAAGTCTTTTTTTTTGTTGTTCACTGCATAAGCAACAATTTTTCATATGTTTAATGGACAATTCCTTTTTCGTTTTATGAAAGTAAAATATACAACTTTGTTAATTATTTTGAATTGTTGTTTTCAGATGGAAAAAAAAATATTGCTAAATTTTAAAAAATTAAACAATGGGTATAATATGCATTAGACACGCGAAACAAATATGAAAAACGATCCTTTTTAATTTAAGACAAAGAAGAGTATTTTCGTCTTTTCTGAAAGTCATCTACTTTGATAATCTATTATTTTCAAAACATTGGAATGTTTACATCTGTAAAGTGTAGATTTCACAGCCATTTGCAGTAAAGAGTGTATTTTTTCAGTTAAATTGCTTAATTTAATACTTGACAAAAATAATTTAAGAAAAAGCACAAACAAAATAATTCTTTTAAAGTGAAAAATTATCGAGTGTTGATTTGGAGTTCTCGTTTTTTGGACATTTCGAAGAAATAAAGGGGAACACATTGTGAACTTTCATTCGTTTTCTTATACATTACAAAGAAGGAAATTTTATTACGAACAAATGTAATTTTTCTGTTGGTCAACAAGTTTCTTTTTTTTAAATAATTAATTTAATGCGTTGTATCGAGGTATTAGTTCTTCAAAGAAACACAAATTCCTTCTGATTTTTTATGCTTAGCTAAGTTTCCTCATAAAAGCATTTGATACAAAACCTATTTGTTTACATTATTATTGGGTGTAGGGAATGTTCTGTCATTTTTTTCTAAAGAAAAAACAATTTTATTAGCTTTTTATTTAAAGGTTAATATAAAATATAATGTTCTTTGTTACTTACAACTGTCTGCCAATGTTCTGGTAGCTTATCTAACCCCTGGAAAAGAAGTTCTCTGTTTTGGAGACAAAGTATTCTTCCACTACCATTTGCACTCTCATAATTTATACTATATTTATTTCAGCGTTTCTCAAACTGTGGGACGCGCCCCCCTTGGGGAGCGGGATAACTCTACTAGAGGGGCGCGAGCATATAGAAAAGTCTAAAACAAAAGTTTATTTTTAAAAATTACTAATTTACTGAAAGTAAACAAAATATATTCTGCATTATAAAAAATAAAATACACATTTACACTGATGTAATATACTTATAAATGTATCAAAACACTTTGTATATGGTAATTAATTTAACAATACTAAGTTAAGAACAAGCTTAATAATTACCAGTGATCCCATGGTCTTGCCATACATAAAATGTAACACTAAAATTAACACTTATCATGATAATTTGTTCTGTTTACAATTAATCCCTTAACTGCCGATTAGAAGTCAAGCAATTCACTCCCAATGACACCGGATACACCGTCAGGGTACTTTTATTGCATTCCATAGCCATCGGAATAATTTTATGGATAGCAGTGCACAGAAAAGATCGTATTTCGGGAAGACGTTTATATACGTACGGGAAAAATAACGCTTTGGCTGAGAGAGACGTTTATATACGTCGGTAGCACCTAAGAGGTTTAAGTCATGTTCTAGCTTTAGAATCAATAATACAATAACAATTATAATACAATAATAATTCAATACAATTGTTATTGTATTATTGTATGGAGTGTATGGAGGGGGGGCGCAATGAAAACTATGATGGAATATTGGGTCGCAAATATTGAAAGTTTGAGAAGCACTGATTTATTTCTATCAAGAAAGTTTTACAGAGACCTGAACAGATGAGAGTCAAATGTGGTGCATCAGGAGCATATGCTACCTGAGATGCAGTTTCCAAACCCAACTCTGCATTTTTTTTTATGCAGTGTTCCTTGCATCGTGTAATGTAGCGTTGCAGTGATGAAGAATCACACTCTTTCTGTTGGCCAAAGATGGACGTTTACGAAATTCTTTATTCAAAACATTAAGTTGCGAATAGGAACGACCATTTCATTTTCTTTCAGTAACTCATAGAGCACTGTACCCTTGCTGTCTCACCAACAACATAACATAATCTTCTTATGAACCACGCCAGATTTGGATGTGGGTGGTGGTGTCTCCTTTTGTAAACATATGCTTTTTCTCAAACCACGTGTTTATACACTATCCACTTTTGATCTCCAGTCACCAAGTCATTCAAAAACGGTTCCTTTTTGTGACGAGAAAGATTTGAAGAACATTTCGAAATTCTGTCCATTAAATTTTTTTTGCTTAGTTCGTACTGCACACAAACAGAGAGTTTGGACACAAAACTAAACCTTTTAATGTAATCCAAAGCTGTAGATTGGTGGATTCCAAGCTTGAAGCTCACTTCTGTAGGAAATTAACGTGGGATTTGCTCTGAGCATTTGGCATAGCACTTCGTTACTGACATCTGATGGTCTTCCTGATCTTGGTTCATCTTCCAAAGAAAAATCGCCCAAGCAAAATTTCACAAGCCATCTTTGGCGTGTTCGAACTGTTACTGTTTTCTCTCCAAACACGTCACACAAATTTCTTTTTGCCTCCATCGCTTTATACACTTTTTGAAACTCAAACACAACATACAATATCTTAAGTGCACTTTTTCACCACTCATGTTGATAGTTTTACAAGTTTCAAAAAACTGACTAAAATGCCAAAAAAAAAAAAATGTGTATAAATCATCAAAAAAAAATACTAAACTTACTGTTTATTACTTACTGCAGGAACCTATTGGTTCCTGCTTGACTCTGAAACCCCTTGTCTACCTATAAACCCGGCTAGGTGTGTGGCAGAAACTGAATGATCAACAGACAGCATTTCAATCTAAGTAATTTATTGTTACCAAAATATCAATCAGACACAATAACGATCTAATTAAGGTAGGCTATTAAATAGTAGAGCGCGGAGGTGAGATTCTATAACACGGGGATACTAATACGGGCCCTCAACTGAATCTAAGATAGCTTAAATACGCTCAAATATAACTACGTCGCACACTAATAAGCTAACTTCTAATTAATCAAGCTCACGATACCTGTACTTTTTATGCATCGGATCCTACACCGGAATCTTGCGGGTGATCTTTATCGGGATTGATCCATGTCGTTGGATCCATTGGTGTAATCTGTTTTCCTGGACAACTCCAAGATCTCTTAATAATTCCAGTATCTTTCAATCTTCAACTAACAAACTAACTCGCAAACTCATTGTTAACTCCTACTTGCCAACTCCAACGTGCCAACTCTCAAACTCGCGAAAACAGAATTTATATAATATACTTCATTTATATAATCACGCTTTCTTGGTCGGCGAAAGTTGGTTGAATTAAATTATTTTCCCCAGAAGAGTCCCCAAGGTTTTAATACAGTCGCGGATAGATCCGTCACAACTTCTTAAACCGGTTTAAATGGATCCGAATTTTTGATAAGGATCGACAACGCCTAAAAGTGCACGTGTTCCAAAACGACGGAATTCCCCTTTATACTCAATATAATTTTTTTTTTTTAAGTCGGAAGCACTTAAAATTAATTTATAGTATTAGAAACAAGGGCTGAAAACAATGCTCAGATAAAACGATGTGAAGAGCATTCCTTTCATTACAAGTTAAATTAGTTAATTCATTCTATAGTAAAATTTCTTAAATAAAGAAAGAAGGTGATAACCCATTATTTTTATTATGGTACCTATGATACTGCACTTTTTATCACCTTTGATATGCGGGATAGGCTGTTAGAAGTTGACTACAATAAAAGCATGTCTATTTTGTCATGCATAAAAATATTACACATGTAATAAGAATGTATGCGTCATATAAAGTAATTTTTTTTTTTTTTTTTGCTAAGAGAAAAAGTTTAGCTGTTTTAAAAACACAAAAATATTAAACAAAATAGACATGTTTTTATTTGAGTCAACTTCTGACAACCTAATCTGCACATCACACTCGATCGGGAGTGTCATAATCGAAATAATTTGGTCATTCTCTTCTTCTTTTATTTGAGGGATTTAAGCAAAATCCTTTAAAATGTTCAAGATAAATAATAATTTAAGTAAAACCTTTGCATTCCTTCAAACGATATCATAATAAAAATTCCATTTTTACAATTATGTAAGCAAATAACTCCAAAATAAATATAGTTTTACTCACATTAAATTTATAAGACTTTGAGTATAATAAAAAAACAATTTTTGAATTTATTACCTATTTTTGTTCACATTTTTCCAACTGAAATTTTATGAAATCACATTTGATATTCCGAATATTCTGGTGTATAACGAGCACTTGCACTTTCAAACTGCAATTTTTCAGTTTCAGATATATTCAGCGTATGATTCACTCCTTTTTTGTACGAAGAAATCTGGAATTTACACTGCTACACACACAAAATGTAACCCTGAAGGAAACATGCAAACCATGTGCAATTTACATCATGCGTTGGCGGCAATGAAATATGCAAATTATTAGCATTATAGTGCAGATGCACATCACGGGCGAACGTAGCGTTACCCGCAAGCATTATATAAAGGGAGAAAAGATTGGCGGTTTGAAGTACGGCAATTTGTTTACTTTTTTTTTTGCTTAAACTGTTTACTAATGCCTCGTAGAAGACATTAAGCGTCTTTTGACGAAGTTTCTGAATTCGACCAAGTATAGTAGCCTATAGGGATTGAGGATTATCCTTCAGTTAACAGATTAGACGAAACCGAGAAACTGTGATGCGGGTCTGTCACCACTGTCGCATGCAGGAGGTAACGACGGACTTACGGGGCTGATCGCACCCACCTCGTTGCACCACTGCTCGTGATTACAGTCATATTGTGCGCATGGTAGGGATGGAATGCACGGCCACATCACGGACCATAGCACAACAGATTCAGTCTGTTACTCCAGCATTCTCTGTACATTCGTACCATTCAACGCCGTTTGCAGCAGAGCGGAAGGCGCATATTGCTTCGTTTAACTTTGACTGGAAACCACAGGTGTTTTCGCCACCGATGGTACAAGGAATGACGGATTTGGACAACGGAATGGAGCGACGTGTTTACTGACGTATCCCGCTTCTGCCTGCAACACTACGATGGTTGGATTCGAGTTTGGAGACACCGTGGTGAGAAGCTGCTGAACTGTTGTGGTCATGCACCCAATATCATGGTTTGGGGTGGTATTGGATTTCACTATCGCACCCCTCTAGTACGCATTGCCGATACACTGAACAACCAGCGCTACATCTCAGAGGTATTGGAACCCGTGGTCCTCCTATACATTCAGTGCTTGCCATCAGCCATTTTTCAACAAGATAATGCGTGACCATACGTGATACGCAATGTTCAAGAGTTCTTCTTTATCCATCAGATTGAATTGCTTCCTTGGCCTGCTTGTTCTCTCGATCTAGTATCAACCGAAAACGTGTAATCAATGTTTGCACAACGTTTGGGCTGGGATACACCACCCACTACTACACCAGATCAACTTTGGCAATATGTGGAAGTCGCATTTACTGCTGTATCCCAAGGATGCATCCAAGGCCTATTTGATTCTACGCCAAGGTATGGGGCAGCGGGGATAGCCAACAATGGCAGCTTCACCAACTTTTAATTTTGTCCTCCCCACACGTCACAAGAGGCTGTCCTTTGAATCTTTTCATGTTTGTACAACATATTGTAGCGATTCCATCTATATAAGCCAGTAACAACCTCCGTATCAAGATGATCAGTTTGGTGTAGTGGTTAAGTTACTCGATTTCGGATCCAAAAGTCCCAGGTTCTGTCCTCCAGATAAGCGCACCACATCATTGGTGACCCTGGATAAACTCAGAAAAAGGCAACCTTCTGAACTGTCGTGGCGCCATCTATCCACCTCAAATGCAACAAAAGCCGTCGCATAGTGACGCAATCTTCAAGCCATCACATGGTGACGCTACCTTCAAGCCATCACGCACAAATGACGCAACCAGCAAAACCGTCACAACTAGTGAAGCAGCAGCTAACACGCTCGATAACAACTACATCGTTTGTTCGCCAAACCACCTACTCACTGGTAGGTGAGTGTGTAGCTATTCCATTTATAAAGCCAGTAACAACCTCCGCACCAAGGTGATCAGTTTGGTGTAGTGGTTAAGTTACTCGGTTTTGGATCCAAAGGTCCTAGGTTCTGTCCTCCGGATAAGCGCGCCACGTTATATTATCTGCCAAGAAAATTTCGTATTGATGTCTCTGGTCCTTCTTGGTGTTGCATTTTGTGAGGCCAACAGTGTACATGTGCAATGCTCTTATGTTTTGAAGTTCAGAAAGAGTGCAAACGGGAGAACCGCTCGAAAATTGAACCCCGTGTACACACACTTTAAAGTCAGTACTTGATCTTCATAAAAACGTACCACAATTTCGAATAAGTTTCTATCGGTGGCTTGCCAAGCTCAAAACAAAACTTTAAATTGATCTTTAGTTCTTTCATTTTCCTGTTGCCCGTTAAGAACCAACGCACTAAACTAGCACTTTGTAACACCAAGTCTTACACGGAATACAAACTACACTCAACTGAACAACGGTGGGGACGGATGGTCTACACCAGCCACTACGCATGTGCAGCTTTTTTTTCGCCAGTGTTGCCAGATTAGCCGTTTGGACTTCATTCACCGAGCTTTATTGTCAGAGGTTGTGCATTAAAATATGCATCTTTATTTAACGAATTTTACACATAGCGAACTTTTATTCCAGACTTTTTTAGTGACTTCGTTAAACAGAGGCCTGAGCGTATTTTGATTTTAAAAAAATACATTTCTTCACTACTTGCGAATACTTTGAACCTATCCCCTTATCCGAGAGAAGATAATATATTTCTAAAAATTATTGAATTAAAAAGTATAAAAAGTAACTAAAATCCTATGAATATTTATCTTTCTTTTCTGGAATCCTTAAAATTGTCTCATAAAGTTTATGGCACCGCTTTAAAGTGCTTCCGAGTCATCTTTATTACTACCATCTTAGATAGTTTCCAAGTCCCAAATGCTTTTTATGGCAGTATCTCTTTAATATTTTATTCGATATCAAAATTCCATTTCTTCGCCAATCAATATTTTATTTCCAGAATAAAAGCATTACCCTGTATACCTTGGCTTAACTGGATATAGAGTAACTGTAAATGCGAGTCATAAATATGCCAATACGTGCAACAAGATTTGAAAATTATAATTTGCTTCAGAGAAATGGAATTGCTTAGAGTAATTGCTTTTTTTAAAGTTGCTGTGTTATAAAACCGAGAGATTTCAGAGCTTTTTATTTAAACCTCGCGTTAGTTTATTTAATTTATATATATTTGAAATAAAATTGTTTAACTTGAATAGTATATTGTGGCTAAATGGGTTGTAGGATTACTGTAAATGTAAATTATGATAATAACAAAATTTGAAAATTGTCATTTGCTTGAGTAAAATAGAATAATTGCTTTTTAAGACTGTAATTAAAAAAAGGAAGAATTTCTCGTTCTTTTTACTTTGTCTTTGTTTTTTCATATTAAATTGTAAGAAATTCAGATATTACAAAAAATTACTTCTAAGTTAGAAATTTAAGCATATTTTAATTAAGTGATAAAGATTTTTTATACACATTTAAATTTTGATGGCTTTAGAATTTTTTAGAAATTTTCATATGCAAAAATCGTTTGTTTGAAAAATATTTTCGAATGCAAAAATCATTTGTTTGAAAAATATTTTCTAATGCAGAAATCGTTTGTACAAAAAATATGTTCTTAGGAAACTGTAGCAGAAATTTTCATAAAATTTAAATATTTATTTCATACATTTTTAGGAAAAAGTGATTGATATAAAAAAATTAAATCCTAATAAAAATATATTTATATTTTTTCGAAATACTTTTTTATTTATTAACGTAAACTTATTGATAATTTTATCTAAAGAAATTTACATTTATATATGCTAATTATAAATAAATTGTGTTGATTAAAGCAGTTTCTTTTTTTAAAGTATTTTAGAATACATTTTAAGAGCAAAAAAGGATTTTTAAATCTTGTTCGTATGCTTTTGATAATGAATTAGACTTGCACAGAAGAATAAAAATTAAGAGTTGATAAATGGAAACTTGGAACAAAAACTAGACGTCCTTGAATGCAACATTCGATAAGATAAATTTTAAAAAAATCATGAATTGTATTGAAAACTTGAATACCATGGAATTAATAAGTAATTTCGTCAATTTTGGTTTTGGCTGGATCGATAAATTTTAATAATCATTTTTTAAATATTGAGGAAGGAAATAACGATTTTTTAATTATGAGACCCAGAAGAATAATTGATTGAATTTTGATGATCTCGGAATATTTCCTCTATTACAGGTATGTTCAAACTGTATGAAAATAAAAATTTAATACAGGAAATTAAATAGTGCACAAATAACTGATGATTTTTGTAAAGTTTTAAATTTTGAAAAGAAGGTGTTGTCTGTATGTATTATATTTGATTTCATATATTTTTGTTTATAAAATGACATTTCAAAGTTTTGATAGAAAGTAAGCAAAGTAGCTTGAAAACAGGTGGATTTTATTTGAATAAATGACAAGCAAATTTGGCATTAAATTTTAAACATTGAAAAAATAAATTTTTTAATTAAAACTTTCGCAGGAATTTTCCAAAATGGCTTATCGACATTTTCAAACTTTAAGATTGACCTTAAACTTTTTTCGTCAAAGATTTCAGCAGGAGAGGATTTATATTCTTTTTCTTTTAAATTCAATTTACTAATTTAAATACAAAATTTTACATATTATTTAAATTTATCTAATAAATAATATTTTTGCTTCATATTAAGGAATAGGAAATACATTAAAACTGTAAATCAGGTCGCAATTTTTTTCACATTTTAATATCATGACATTACTAAGATAATCTAACACACTAATTCAATTTTATTCAAACAAATTTCCTTTCTCTCATAAAATTTGTTCTGTATTTCTTTTCTTATACATTAATGTCGAAAAGGCCTTTATTTTTAAATGTTAGGAAGAAATAGAACTTTTGTGTTGAATATTTCTCAACTTAATTATCATGCATACGTGATAAATGATCTTATAACTTATAGTAACACTAGCTGGTACACCCGTTCTTCACACGGGTGAACTGAAAAATTAAATAATACAGATAGAAGAATAAAAATTTTTTTATAATGAGTTAATTTTACGTGAATTGCAAATTAAACAAAAAAAAAAGCTTTTTGCTTATCTCAGATGAACATAAGAACCCTATTTATTTAATTTTAAGTCTGAAGGTCTAATACCAGATAAAAGAGATTTTTTTTTATTTATAACGCCCTGTAACTCTCTTGTGGGTCGATTTTTGAAAAAAGACTTTCCTAAGCTAATCTTTGCTCAGCAAAAGTAATTTATTGTTGCAAATAACTCTGTGTAATGAATGCTTAAAAAAGAGTAAATAATTTATATCCGGATGTGTGTAATACGTAAATATTACTTTCTGTTCTATTTATTTTATGTTAAAATTATAATATTCGCAAACAACACCATTCCTTACATTATAATGGCGATTCAATGGAAATGTAGCGAAATGTTGGGGATGAAGCCAGGTTGGCATCATTTTTGGCGACCACGTTGTTAACTTGGCGATGGATTGAACGGTGTAGAAGTTGATAGGCTGTTCCTTAACCCCTAGTCGGGAGCTAATACAAAGAGAAAATAGCGTAAAAAAACCTTCGCCACAAAAAATACATATACATGCCAATTTTCATAGTGATCATTTGAACGGTGTTGGAGTGAAGCAGTTTCATATATGCAAACATCCATTTTTATATATATAGATTAATTTATGTTAACATTTAAATATTTTTTACAAGGTTTGAATCCTGTTGTATAATATTAAGCAAAAACAGCTTCAAATGCACTAAAAGCACTAAAATAGAATAACAGCAGAAAATACTGATTTCTCTATCGTATGTGTCCGATAAAAAAAGTACCGCTAAAAACGAAACTACTGCTTTAAATAAAAGTTAAACTTATCAGAAAGGTTTACGTTAATATTGATTCAAATCTTAATATAGATTATTTTCTTTAATACTCCGAGATATAATTAAGACATTTAGATAAGAAATGTGTTTTTTCCCGACTCTGTTAAAAATTATTTTGTATCCCCACAATAGACAGAAATTATGCAATAGAGTATTTAACAACGGATTTTATGCAGATTAAGAGAGGGAAACAATAACCTATATAAATTTATAGAAGTAATTCATATAAATAAATGGGTGAGAAATGTTTCCTTTGGAATATTTTAAGTTAATTTTACATCTAACATCAACAAAGAATACAATTTAAAAGCTTTCAATCACGGTTAAGCTCTTGTAGAACAATATTCCTGATCTAGAAAATAATTTGCGACGACATTAGTAAATAGTTTATTTTTCTCTCTGTATATGGGCCCATGGAATTTGGTACAAAATTACGAATCGTACTTATAAACGATTTTTCAGAATACTAATTTGTCCATGACTTTCTAAATGTCTAATATATTACAATGGATTAGGTATCCTTTGAAAAAGAAAACCTGGAATAAAACACTTTTTAAGCCTAATTTACTCTCAGCCACTGGGTCTCAAAATATGAGAAATTAAATTTTACCATTTTTTTTATAGAACGCCTTTTTCGTAAATGTCGTTAAGACTTGAAAGAGAAACAAGTGTATTATTTTTCAAAAACTAAGCAATTTTTTTGGAAAGAGTACAGAGTGATAAATTCCGAAAATACCTTTTCTATAGGATAATATCTCATCAAAAGTTTTTATTGTTTGAATTTGGTTGAAATTGATGTATTTGACTAATGATTGTGACTCAATCCCTTAGTGAAAGGATGATCACAGTATATGTTGCTCTGGATGTAAAATGTTAACACAGAGTTAAGCCTTTTTAAATTCAAATTTCTTGCTACCCTTCATTAGTGCTAAGCTCTTAAATTTCTTTAAAATGTTAAAAATTCTTTATTAAACAATTACGAACTAACTGTTCTTCCTTTGCTTTCTTTATCATGATTTTGTGTAAAAGTGTTCATATGATAAGAGAGGTTTATTTTCACTATAAACTATCTTATAATGAATTATCTCTAAATTTCCTAAAATGATGTTTGATTTATGAAACAATAATTAACAAGCGTATTAAAATGCCACAATAAGCTATAGAACATAATAAAAAGAATGTTTTATACACATTACGTATACACCTACATTGCAACGGTCAATTAGGAACTGCAATTCATAAAATGAAGTGCTGATGTTTTCACCTGCTGTCACCTCTTTTTGGAAGAATACGAAAATGAAATTGTACTTATTTACAGTTTTGATTAAAAAATACTGTGACATTTTCACATTACATAGCTGAAAAATTGGCTTCTTTTTGTGGATAGGATAACACCGTTCCTATGCACACGTGCACCCCGAAATTATGCGGGGTCTTCTCATTTGACATCACCCTGTTAACCTACGACCGTGAGAAAACCCAACGGCTGGACATCTGCGAGCCGGAAACTCCGAATGTAATTCGAGGTGTCAGAAAGAAACCATCCCCATTCAAAGACCATGGAGTAAAAAGGAGATTCCGTAGGAAAACACCGAAGAAAACAGTTGTGTGTGTATTACCTCCTCCCACACATATTCTGAACTTTAATGAAATATTCAATATTATGAATAACTTAAATGTAAATGTACATACTGTAATTAACAGCTGTGACGTAAATAAACCAAACATTTAACTTCCTAACTCTACCCCTCCCTCTACCATTAATATTCTCAAATGTCACAATACCCAATATTTTGCACTTGCGTATTATACCATCGACCCATTTTTTTCAAATCAAAGTCGTCGACAAATGTGATTTCAACCAATAGTGGAAATCGTTCCGGTGCATTGTTCGAACATAATAATATTAACGGGGATAGCATTTGGTGACATTTTTGAATTGGCGATATTTTTGATTTGGCGAAATGGTTTAATGGTATAATATGCAAGTACTCAATATTTTTAGCTATTCATATATAAAGTTAAATAAATTATCTGCTTGTGACGGATCTATACGCGGTTCTACTAATATCCCTCATCTCTTTAAACAAAATATTTAATTCAAACAACTTTCATCGAGAAAGCGAACGTGATTTATGTAAGTGAGGTGTATTATATGAATTCGGTTTTCGCGAGTTTGAAAAAAAAGGATAGTAAGAAAAGAAGTGAAGAAGAAGAAAGCGAGTTGTTGTCACGATGTTGTTGACAAGCTGGAGTTAATACTTTGGAGGTGTGCAAATAGGAGTATCATAAATTTGAGAATTAGTTTAAGATTACAGAGCGTGCCATCGTGGAGCCATCGTCATTCGATCAAGCCGAAAAGAGTGCCTGAAAGTTTCCAGTGTAGGATCAGATGCATTAAAGGTTCAGGTACTGTACACTTGATTAAGTAGAAGCTAGTTATTAGTGTGCGACGTAGTTGTAATTGAGCGTATTTAAGCTATCTTAGATTCAGTTGAGGTTCTGTATTAGTATCCCCGAGTTATCGAATCTCGCCTCTGAATTCTACCATAATTAATATACCTAAATCAGAATTGTGTTGTGTCTGTTTAATGATTATTAATAAGAATTAATAAATTTAATTAGATTGGAAATAATGTCTGTGGATTATTTAGTTCCTCGTACACATCCAGCCGGGTTTACAGGTAGACAAGAGGGTTCGGATGTAAAGGGTAACAGAACGTCACCACATGCTCAATGCCATAAAAAACAATTTTTATAATTTACACACATGTCCGAACAGTTGCCAGCTAAGCTAGCTTAGTGATGCTAAAAAACAATTGGCTCCATTGAATTATTTTATTATTAATTGGCGCAAACAAGTGAAACGATGTTCACTGTAAAGCTTGAAGTATAAATAACAGCACTTAAAATATAAATTTACAAGTATTAATGGCAATAAGTTTTACTGTAGTTTTATCTTCGGTTGTAAAGTTTTCATAACAAAAAGTTCTTTGTGTATTTTTTAAACAAGTACACAATTTCAATATTCCCTCTCCCACCCCCTTCCTTGAATATTTTTTTGTTGCCATATCTGAAATCTAAAAAACTGTTATAATGACTGTTTTAGGGAGATTCGAGCGAAATGTGTCTCTCTAAAACAAAGATTCTGAACCACTGTGCCGCAACCCTGTAGTGTGCCACCAAATTCTTGAAGTGTGTCGCCAAATTTTTAAAAAATTCTTAATTACTATGACTTAACATTATTTCCCTAATTTAGGCACACAAAAAATTTATTGGGTTCCTAATCCATTTGTACGAACGGATACATCTGAGCATGAGTTAACTTTGAATGAAGATGAAGAACTAATTTCGATCTGTAATAATCGAGATTTAAATTCAAAATTTTCAGAAGAGTCAACTAATTCATTTTGGATTGAAATTAGAGGCTATTATAGCATATAATAGCAAAAAAAGCTTTAAAAACAATTGTTACAGTAGTGACGGAACTATACGCGGCTCTACTAATCCCTTCGGGACACTTTTAGGAAAATATTTATTTCAACCAACTTTCACCGAGTAAGGAAGCGTGATTAGGCAAATGAAGTATATTATATAAATTCTGTATTCACGAGTTTTTGGAGTTGGCAAGGAGCTGGCGAGTTAGTTGGTTAGTTGAAAAGTGAAGAATCGTGGAATGATTAAGTGCATTTGGAGTTTATCAATGAAAGTTTACTGAGAGTGGATCAATCGACGAGGATTAAATCCAGATAAGGATCGCCTTCAAAGTTCAAGTGGAGGACTCAACTTCATAAAAGTACAGGTATCGGGATCCTTATATAAATAGAAGTTAGCTTATTAGTGTGCGACGTAGTTTATATTGAGCGTGTTTAAGCTATCGTGGAATCAGTTGAGGGTTCGTATTATTATCCCCAGGCTATTGAGTTTCACCTCCACGCTCTACTATCTGATCTGTTATCTTAATTAGATTGTTAATTAGATCTGTGTCTGATTGGTATTTTGGTAACAATAAAATAATTAGTGTGAATCATGTCTGTTGATTATTCAGTTTCTCCCACACACCTAGCCTGGGGGTAGACAAGGGGTTTCAGAGGGAAGCAGGAATCGACCGGCATTACACAGTTTTCTACATCTTTCTGAGTGAATTTGGATTTTCAGCATTAACAATTATAACAATGAAAAAAAAAAAAAGAACGAGAGACTTTTAAATGTAGAAGACGAAATCAGAGGGGCATCAGCATTTTTACCACCAAATATAAGAGAAATTATCAAATGTCCAAACTCAAATTTCGCATTAAATATATTCTTACGAATAATTTTTAATTAATGACTCAATTAACATTTTGTTGTCTTAGTTGTGTATGCTATTTTATTTAACATTGAAAATTACCTCCATAAATTATTTTACTTAATGTATTGCAGATAAGCAAAATAATAATAAGTAATTTGTTGTACTGTCGTGTGCTGCCAAATTTTAAAATTGTTAAAAATGTACCGCAACAGGAAAAAGGTTGAGAATCACTGCTCTTAAACAAGAAATCTTAATCCCCCCCCTTCTTTTTTTATTTCGGGGGTTCTTTCTCCAGTTAAATAAATGACATGAACCCTCTTTATCGTATGAGTTATTTCCTTTTTGTGGTTATGAATAAAACATGTAAAAAATGCATAAGATACGTAACATTGTAAAATAACAGCTATACATGCTAAATGAACATGACAAAAGAAACTAGTGGTTATAGTAACAAATAGCAATCTTGATAAAATATTTTTCATTAATTTAACTGTGTTCTCTTTAGTGTTCTAAATAATGCATAAATAATAGCAATAATAATACACACATTGTGCCTATAACATTCTGTTTACTAACAAAAAAAGCGTTCATTCATTGAATATATAAACAAGTTCTGGAAATTTTTTTATTTATTATTATATAACGAAGTAAAAACAATTTGTCTTGAATAAGTATATAAACTGTGAAATATTCTTGTAAACGTTATCAGTGCGATATTGTAATTTATTTTCTCTTACAAGAAAAAAGACGCATGATTTAATCGTAAGAAATGCAAGTTTTAAATTAGTTTTAAACAGATCTTTGCGTCTTTGATTAAGAATCTCTGTTGTAGATAATTAAATCTACTAATTACTTAAACCACGGCATAAGAGTATAAGTCAATGTGGTTTTTTTTTTGTCCTACACAAACAGACATGTATAGTTCAGTACAATGGTGCACAAAGGAATTTTTCTTGGGGAAGGGGGGGGGGGGCAGAATCGAAAGAACATCATTCTCGTATCATGCTCCAAGGCGCCGCTCAACATATTCTTTTGATTTTGTGGAATTTCGGGGGTAAAAACAGTAAAACATTAATTATTGAATAAATAGTTAGCATTTATTAATGAAATTAATTATTAATAACAAATACTTAATTACATTTTACGTAATATATACATAGGATTATAATCAATCGAAAAAAATTAAGGGCTATTGGGGTCTGGACCCAGGACCCCCCTCACCCCTTTGTATGCACCACTGGTCCAGCATGTTTCCCTCAATGAATTCTAAACTGTAGAAAGGTAGCTATTTGTTTTATTTTATAGTAATTACAAAAATAGACCCGCATAAAAAATTTACGAAGACTTTAGCCTATTATAAGTTTCAGAAGAAATAACACTTTTGATACTTATTTGTAATGTTCCCCCTTTTTTTCCCCACACAAATCACATTCAAAAGAATTCTTTCCCTTTGATATTCTAGTAAAATTAATGTATTTATCGAACGAATTTTTAAATTTTTTTTAAAGAATATTTTTATGTTTAAAAGCAGGTTTTTTATTGTGCATAAGAAAAACAATATATGACAATGTTCTTTCGAAGAAATACGCGAATGTTTTCTTTTTATCAACAAAAGAAAAAGTACAATTCTTTTGCAGTTCCAATTTCTCCAATGTGAAATTTCTTGTTCCATTAATTCCCATTGCATTCTCAAGACTCATTACATTCATATGGAACATTGATGATAATGTATGCCGTACGGAAACCATTGTCCGTCGTAAGCCCACTCATGATTCACTATCAACCAAAGAAAAAAAATCTGGAGGGGGTTCCCGTCTGCGAAATTTACCGTTTCATTTTACATGGTCCTTTCCTTTCCCCCGCAAAGTCACGTGACACAATCGTTCGTACATCACGTGATACCGTCTCCGCATCTTCTAAAGACATCGGATACCGGAGAACAAGAAAAAAGAAAGAAAGGAAAGGAAAAGAAAACGGCACCTAAAATGCCTTGGCGAAATGTTATCTCCTATAAACACGCATGCAGGAGAATTCTTATTACACTTTTTTTTTCAGTCCCTCCCTGATACAATCTCTACAGAGTGCTTTAATATGGTTTCATTACACTGGAAATGTGTCTTCTTTTATGACACCACGCCCAGAACATAAAATATGCTCCGTTATTGTTCTGTATGGATAGGTAAAACGGAGTCGTATTTCATACGGAATCTTTTGCCATGCTTTTAGGTGATTATGAACAAGTTTGGAGTTTCAACAATCTTGTTCGGAGGATTGATGGGATGATCAAATCCATTGTTCTGTTGCGTCGTAGAAATTCGCATATAGAGCTGGGGCTTTTCTTGGAAAGGGTGCAAGAGAATGGCTATCGTGGAAAAAATAAATAAATAACATGCTGAAGATTGGATGGATAATGATAAAGATCTTTTTTTGTTTGGCAATTTCTGAGTGACTGCCACGTAGAGATTTGCGTGTAATTCACCCTTTCCTGAGGCTTTTTTGTTAGCTATATTTGATCCAGAATACACACGTGCTTAACTAGTATTCTATGAAAATGTATAATCTGGGGAGCTTTTAGGAATTTATTTATGTTTCAGATGACAACTTATTCGAGCTTTACTTTTCTACAAATTATGCAATTGGTTGGAAAACCTGTTTTTTTACAAGAATAAGACTTTTCATTAAAAAAATTATATTAATAATAACAAATTCTGAATATAATTTTGATTAAAAATAGTGCAATTAATTTTTTTAATGAACATGATTCACTCAAATCATAAATAATGAATTAATTATGTATCACAATAAAAAGTTAAACTATAGAAACATTTTCTGATTTCCAACGTATACAATTAATTAAAATCTTTAACTAAGTGTTTCTGAAATTTATTTTGCTGTGCCAAAAATTCAAATAAGACCAAAATACTTGACCTGATATATTATGGAATATTTCGTAGATTTAGTGTTATGTAAATGTTATGTATTGGATGTAGAGAATATTTGTGGAAATGTAAACTATTTTCAATTGATTGAAATAAAAAATATGTTTTTTTTTATTTCACAATACTCCAAGATGGACTAATGAAGACGGGTCAGCTTGAAGGTTAAGCTTAAGAAAATGAATGGATTCATAAATTTAGAATAATTTAACTTTTTAATCATCCCTTGGATTTCTTATTATGCATAAATAATTGTAACACAGTGGGAGTATAGTAAAGTTTGATTTACAGTGAAAATCGTTTAACATGAAACTGAGGGAGACTGAAATATTTTTTCCGTCTAAAAGAATTTCGTGTTAAAAGATATTGCGAAAACCCCCATAAATTCAGCAAAATTAAGTATATCAGAGGACATTTTACTAACATAGATATGTATATACGCATGTATTTAATAAAAATCAATAAAACAAAAATATTCACACAACATCTTAATGAAATTTAACACAAAATTTTTAAGTTTTTTGAAAAAAATAAACATTTTTTGAGTTTTTTGAAAATAATTTGATTTTTTTCTTTGCATAGTCCTTCTTAGTATCCAATTGTAAACTAATTGTTTGATGTCGTCCATTTTGTTATTCATTTCATCATTGGAATAGGCGTCTAAATAACTGTGACTACTTTTCATGATGTTTTTCATTTCGGATGACGTGTGAACAAGATTTGTATTATTTATTTCATTTTCGTTGTTGGAAGCTTCTTGAGTTATATTGTTTGAGCTTTTAACAATCTTTAAAATGTCTTTGTCTGCCATAATTGAAACTGTACACACATTATCATCCTCTATTGTAATGAATTATTTTAATGATACAGTAAGACAGTCCAATAACACAGAAACTTTCTCAAACATTTCATTAAGTTTTCGTTTTCAGAAGCAAAATTTTTCATGCTAAGTGATTTTAGTTTCGAGTTAAGAGGGGGGAAAAGCATGAAAATAAATAACGCTTTGTCAGGACCGTTGTATTATTTCTTGTTAACCGATATTTCGTCTTAAGCATTTTCACGTTAAACGTATATATTTCTCTGTACTATTAAACATAATCTGGATAGAAACGTAAATTTCATTTGCCATTCTTAAAATTTCTCTGAATATTTGCGATCCAGACTTACACATTTCTATCAGTTTCTTGACCTTTTAAAGGTCACTTTTGTAGAATTCAGCAGATTGCATCAAAAATCTTTGTTCCATCTCTTGAATGATATTTTTAAATATCCGATCCCACGACGATTTTTTGAGTACTGATAATGAAGCAAAATCACTTGAGGCGAGACATGGAGAATAGGATGGGTGACTAAAAATTCAAATTCATATTTTCTTTGGTTCCTCTACCACACCTCGTGAGAAGGGAGCAGATGCGTTGTAGGCAAAAAGACAGAGGACTTTGGTGACATTACCACAGAATTTCTTGAACATCGTGTAATTTGTTCAGCGGGGGGGCAGTAATAGACACAATTGGTGATGTGACTATTCTCCAAGTCATCTGTTAAGATGACTCAATAACAGTTCTTAAAATAAACAGCATGAACTTCCCTGTTCATTTCTAAGCCATAGCCTTCTTGGTGGAGAGAAGTGAATCAATATGTCTCAACTCCTCACTCATCTTTTCGTCTTTGGATTACGTTGATGCATTAAAGATTTATCGTAGTTATCAGGTAACTAAAAAAAATTATTTTTTTGTCTTGCGAAAAAGGATTTAAAGTCTACTTTGACATACCGTATTTTCTTTTAAAAACTAATCAGTAATTGAGGAATCTAATATGCTAACATCGTTCTCAAGTGCAGTTTTTCGTGAATACAAGGTCTGTTCAAAAAGTATCCCACCCTTGGCCAAAGAAACTATCTTAGCTACTTTGCGGGATTAGGATCCTAATCAAATTGAAAGTAGGCATCTTTCGCATTCACAAACTCTCTCTTAGTCCAGCATTCCTTCCACTGTCGAAAACACTTCTGGGTGGCTTCTTTTGGAATGGTGTTCAATTCCGCTGTGTGTGTCGCGCTCCTCCCTTATCTCATCTCTTCTCCAAAAACGGAATCCTTTTAATGGCATTTTCAATTTGGGGAACAACCAGAAGCCAGTTTCAGTGTTAATAGTGTCCAGAAAGTCCTGTGCAACTGCAAGACGGAGTTTTTCTGTCATACCGATAGAAGCTTGGGCACAAATTTCGCAACTACCCTGCACATGATCACACAAAAGGGCATGTAGAGAACCTGCACTGATTTCAATGGGTTCAACAGTCTCTCGCATGGTTAAACGAAGATCTTTCATTATCAGATTTACCACCTTTTCAACAACAGCTGCATTTCAAGCGGTTTGTGACCTCCTAGAAAGTGGTCACTCTCTACCGACGTGTAGCCACTTTTGAATCGGTTAAACCCCTCCTTAATTAGTATGACCCACATTGCATCGTCTCCAAACACTTGCTAAATCTTACGAATTGTTTCACTTAGAAAATTACCAAGCTTTTGACAAAAAAAAATTTGATGCAGTACCTCAGCTCAAGTCGTTTAATCATCTTTAGAGAAATAATAGTTCGATGAACATTTATAGTAGCACCTCACTCGACTGCGTGCTGGAAACGACTGGTACATTGGAAATAAAGGAAAAAAAATCCCTGCATGTGCATTAAGGTATCCTCTCCCTCTGTGCTCAGTGGCACCGTTTTAGAATCTTTACTGTGCTCGGGAAAATTAAAGGTTGCATACTTTTTTTAACACAGACCTTGTAATTTTCTACATTTAGGATTTTTCAATAATATAATAATTTCTAATACACAATAATTTCTCATTTACAATCATTTTGGATGGTTGTTCTTTGATCAAATTATAGGTAAAATCCTTCCTTTTTTTCATTGTGAGTCCAAGGGTAATGGTCTTCCACTTCTTGAATCGTTTATAATGGACATGCGATCAGTTGAAAAATTTCTTTTCCTCCTAACAACAATGTCATATGACGGGCTGTCATCTCCATAAAGAGGCGTCATTTCTTCGGGAATTTGCTCGACATTGTAGCTTTTTAATTGAAGGAACTTAATCCCACGGCGAGCCTATATATTCTCCATAGAGCGGAGGATTTCAATTTATTGCTTCCTTAAACTGATAAAAAAAATCAACAATAAATTTTTTATACTGCTATACTATGTACAAAAGGATCGAATATGTACAATAAATTTTATCCAGTGTAACGTCGTGACCACAAGTTTACTTAATTCCAGGGTAGCGAGAGTAAAATTTACAAGTAAAAAATTACTTTTTTATTTACAAATACTTAACGCAAAATTTACACGCTCAAAATTGCTTCAATGAGGTGTATCTCATGCAAATCTAATTGCCATAAACTGGGTATCGTTGGCTGTAGGGCTCCTTCTCACGAGTCTGCAACTGAATCGTAAATATCCTCACTCCACCAAAACATCGAAGTTAACGTTCTAGTAGGTCGCCTCGCTGGGTCCGACTGCCCCGTAAGGAAGCCTCTTTTCTCCAGTCGCCAAGTCCCGATCGCTGCTTTTCCCGCTGCCAAGTAGCCTTTTTGCATTTATCGCTTCTTGCCTATCCTTGATCTCTAGCTATTGCTGGTTCGGCTGCCCTGTAGCCGTTTCGCTGGAATTGCAAGTCTCCGGTCACATTCCGATTTGTCTTTTTGAACCTCCTAATAGAGTCTCTCTTACGCCAACTACAATCGCTGATTGGTAGGAAATTGAACTTTCAACCCAAAAAAGACTTTCAGTCTTGGTCCCAACCACCATTGATCCTTCCGGTACAAAAGCCTCTCAAGACTGTGAACCTCATGCCACTGCCCGTCGTAAGAGATATGAAGGATCTATAAACCAACTTGTCACTTCGACACCAAGAATACACTCCTTTGTAGTTCTTTCTTACAATAGCTGACACTCCATTCCTTATATGTGTAACATGGCCACATGTTAGAAGCATCGAAATGATGGACCACCATTGAAATAGGCGTGCCCCATCTGCAGTTCACTTCGAAGAAAAAGCCATCTGGGGAATCTGTTCATTTCTGGGTATCGGAGAAGTAAAAGAGGGGTTAACAACGAAAAGTGCAAGAGACGACTCTACAGCTGTTTCGCCTCAGGGCATGAGAGAAAAATCTATAGTTCACTATGGAAGAAAAAAAATCTGACTATTCTGTTTGCCTCTGGGTGTCAAAAATGAAAAGAGAGGTAGCAAGCGGCCTTCTATGTGCTGATGCTACATAGGTCTACATAATGATCTCTGTTATTTCTTAGTAATAGTTCAAACTTTACGTCACTCCTACGTGCATCGATGGATAAATAAAAAGCGCTTATATTTAAGTGAGTTTTACATTCACATACATGCTTATTCCCCTACTTTACTTTTTACGTAAGATAAATTGCTGTATATATTAGTTAACTGTCGAAAAGAATCTCACACTTCAGTTTGTTGCTTTTTGAAAAGAAGTTCTTACTAGAGAGCATATTTCAGATAAAACCTAAAACTTAGCTCAATAGCGCAACAGGCCATGAAGGTCAAGGGCTGCCATCCCCATCTCCCAGATCTTAGACACTGGGGTGCGTGAACAGATGTTCCAGTTAGGTGGTCAGTTTTGTCGTGAAACCTCCAGTGTTTAGTTCCCAAGCAAGCTTGGTATTCATTTATCGAACCCCAGAAGGGATGAAAGGCTGAGTGAACATTGCCCATTTCGGAGTTTGAGCCTCGGACCAGTGGCGTGGAAGCGTGATACGCTACCAGTCAGCCACTGAGCTTCCTTAGTCTGATAAGTGTTCTCTAAATTATCCGTTTTTGAACTAAATTATAAGATTTTTAAAAATCCATGTCAATTTTCCTTCGTAATGTAATCTCTCTCTTTTTCACACACACGCACGCATGAACACGCACATGCACATGCACACAATTGCGTATTAAGAAAAAGGTCTTTGTGTGGGTATATTTGTTTCAGAAAGGGTCCATGGAAAAATAAGAAGATTGAGAATCCTTGATCTGGAGAGAAAAAAAAGACATGCTATCTTAATTATAGAATTACGGATTTCGTAGCTGCGTGTTATGAATTTTAATCACGGTTTTATTAAAGGCAAGTCGTGCGAAATAATGAGGGATTCCGCACGGTTAATCAAACTGGCTCTCACAGAGTTATGTTGCATTCTAAATAATTTACCCTTCGTTGAAAAGGTTTGTTAATTATTTCATTAGTAAGATCTCAATGCTCTTTATGCTATTGATTTACATGAGATCAGTTATTGAAATCAACTATCAAAAGTATATTTCTTTATTAAATCTATGTAAGAGAATGATTTCGGGATACTTTAATTTTTAAAAGGGCTTAAAGAATTTCCAAAAATCAGTTTTATTTTTTAACTAAACAATCACGAGGTGTAACCTTAATTTCTTAAAAAAAATATTTATACTTCAACTTAATCTTTAAACCAGCAGAAACCTTCAAATATTTTGCAGAAAACAAACTTCAATTTCGTACGAAATAAATCATTACAATGTGTTAACAATCATTAGTTGAAGCAAGTATACAAAACATTAAAAGGAATGTTTCGATTAAGCTACGTAAAAAGAAATTATTTTTATGTTTTAATGATAGAACATTTAAGTTTGTCTGATCTCTCATTAAGTCAGTGTTTGTTTCATGAAACAATTCAAGAGACTAATAAATATGCTAATGGGGAATGGCATATCATGTAATGTCAAAAAGTTGAAAGGAAAAATATCCCATAGAAAAAATTTCCAGTAACCCTTTAAATAAGTGACCAGAATACGTTTTCAGCGGTGGAGCAGGAAAAAAAGGAAAAGGCTTGGGGAGAGGGAGGGGGGGGGGTCAGTATACCCTTTTCGAAAGTGGAATTGGAACACCAGACTAAATGCACGTAGCTCAATACAAATTAAGGGATGGATAGAAATGAAAAATGTATACAAATGAATGAATTTGCATGCGCATCTGGTCACACGGCGCTCTGTTTCGGGCTATGAAGACCAGCGGCTGGCTAACTCTGTTAAATGATGTAAGTTATAGATTGCAAGATTCGGAATTATTAAATGAGTGTAATTGTAATAAACGCGATGTGGTTTATTGGTGATTGAAGGTTACAAGAAAGATCACAGCCATAATCAGTACAAATTCCATTTTATTGTTCTTTCACTTAAATTAACAACCCAGGGTAGGAAATGCACACCACTACTAAGTATTGGAGCAATTACATGGCACAAAGGATACTTAATATTTGAGTACAAGTTAATTCACTTACACTCTATGAACACTTTAGCCGTCTACGGTCTTATACACTGTTATTCTGTTATGACCTCCGGTCGTTAATATTAATCTTTATTTTATTGACTAATCGTCAATTAGCAATCTTTTCAATCAGAAATTACTCGTCGACTAACTTTTGACTAGCTCTCAACTACTCTCCACCAACTAACTTCGCGTATCTAAAAGTAAAGTTTTCAATAGAACAACAGTTAAAAAGAAATAAATTTACCTCAAGAGGATTAGTGACAGGTTCACGGATAGACCCGTTACATGGTAAGAATCTCGGACAAGCAGCGAGTTGAATACTATCAGTCACCGCATGTGGGACAAAATCGTATCTTGAAGTTGCATGACCTTGATTTGTCAATGCGCGTAGTCGTCTCTCGTGCTCGTTGGGATGCGATTACAATTCAGAGAACATGGAGGCGAAGCTGTGAATTTCCCAGATGTACAGAGTAACTATGTGATGGTCATTACAGCAATTAATTAAGCAGATTCACAGAATGGTTCATCGAGGCTCGTTTGCCACTGCATGTGGTGTTCTAAACCCCTGTCCCTCATCAACTGGTTTATTCGTCAGCGACCAAACCACCAGTAATTAGTTGAACATAAGACGGCTGCGTACACGTAGTAAGTAGAACAGGCTTGCTAGCCTGAATTGATGTTTAAGTTTTTGTTACTGGACTAATGGCCTGGCTTATATGTGTGAATGGAAGCTATTCCAACGTATTTAATTATTTTTTATCTGTCACGCGGTTCTATTCATGTAAAATATCTGCCAACATATTTTATTTTTCATTATTCGCTCTATGTTCTTATTCGGTATATGTATGAATATAATCATGGCTGATTTCAAATGAATCGCGAAGTTGCTTACGGACAAAATGACTGTCATGGATGATTATGGGGACTTTCAGGGAAACGTCATTGCCAACCCCTATCGTCAAGTATGACACAAGACTTCATGGTTTGAAGTGCCATCATGTTCGAACAATGGGCATCTCTTGGTCACAATACCGGCAGTTTAACATCAGATCGACATGCAGCAAGTTTGGCTCACTTCAACGTAATCACTTCAGACACGTAAGTACAGACACTAGTACACAGTATTCTAGCAGAACAACAAGTTCAGACGCTACTATACAGTATTCTAGCAGGACAACAAGTTCACATAGACACTAGAATACAGTATTCTGGCAGGACAACAAGTTCAGACGCTACTGTACAGTATTCTAGCAGGACAACAAGTTCAGACACTAGTACACAGTATTCAAGCACGACAACGACCAACCTCATCTTCCACGACGAACTTTCAATAGTTTGGATAAAACGAATGCTTTTCCCAGACTCGTACCCTTTTCTTATCTCTTTCCTATCAAACATGTGTGAGCTCTTAGTCGACGCGCAGTTCACCAGCACAACAGGCTCATATCTTAGAGGAATTGATATCTGGGCAGTGGGCTTTGTTTGGCAAGGGATATCTCAAGGATTCCATTAATGATAACACTGAAAGTATTCTTCTTTACTTAAAGGATTGAACTGCTGCCCGAAGGGGCCACTTATATCAAATGCTGAAATAAAATACTCTTTAAAGCATACTTTTGTTTATTTCTTTAATCCTTTGCATATTACGTCCATCTTTCCTGCCTTCCTTACTCGTATTCCATCATAGTGTTGCAAGGTCACTTTTGAAAAGAGTAATTTATTGCAATACAAACACAAAAGTAGTAAATATATTAAAAAGTTTCTTTTATACTGACGTAATAAAAGCAACCGAGACCTTGAATTTCTTTTTTTTTTCCAAATTTTTTAAGAACTCAAATAACAAGTAGAATAAATATTTTTTAAAACTAAATATAAAAGCATGTGTGTACCATAAAATCTTGCATATATAACGCACACTTCTAACACAAAAAATAAGATCGAAATTTACGGGTGAGCGTTATACGCCGAGTATAAAAATGATAGCTTCAAAAATAAAAAAAAGAGATGAGCATAAAAAAAACTAAGACTTCTTCAAACATCGGAATATTGTTTATTCAAAAGAAATGTCATATCATAATGAACTTAAATGGTGGTTTTTCTAGGAATATACTATTTTTTTTCAAAATCCTGGGGGAAAACCTCGAATAAATGGCTTAAAACATAATGGCATTACTAACACACATTGCAGGTTTCTTTGTAAAAAACAGGGTGAGCGTTATGTGGCGAATATACCTTAAAATTAAAAAAATACAGCTTGAAAATATAAGTGCGCGTTATACGTAGGATTATGGTAATTATATTTTATTAATTTTATTCATATTAATTGAGGTAGATTCCACTTATTGATTCCCGCAAAAGTTTTTATTTAAATTTCTGTATTAATTCTCCCTGCACTGTTTTCTATAAATAAAAAATATTCAAACTTCTGTGGAAATGTTCTGCATGTAGACAAATTAATATACTATAAAGGATTCTTTTAAAATATTAAAAATGAAAAGATCTATACCATTGTTTTAAAACATGCGGTGAGTTGGATGGAACATTTACGCGGGTCGTAGTTTTCCCTTCACTGTATAAGATATAACCAGAAATGAGTTTTTAAATGCAGTAAATGAATTAAATAATTAAATTTGTCATCGGCATGAAAAGAAGACATTCTCAAATTATGCATATTTTGGTTTACATCAGAGTTTCTCAAACAGTGGTGTGTGCCTACTCCTTGGAGGGGGGAGGCATGATAAATCTATTAGAGGGGGGAGAAAGCATATCGAAAAATCAATAATAAAAGATTTAATATAAGTATCAATTTACTGGAAGGCCAAATAAAACACATTCTGACATAATAAAAAATAAAACACACATTCACACTGATACAATATACACTGCTGACCACCGTAAATGGAACACCAAGAAAGACAGGAGATAGCACAACAAAATTTATTTTGTAGATAACATGTTGACCAAGTATCAAATGATTAAATTTATAGACTTCTGTGAAGTGTGGTTCCAGCCAGAATCAGTAGCCAGAGTAGCCGCTATTGCTGGAAATCACCACTGCCACACGCCTCGGCATTGATTCAAAGAGACTTTGGATGTGTTTTTGGGGTACAGAAGACCAAGCAGCTTCTACACGTTGCCAAAGTTGATCTGGTGTGGCAGTTGGGGGTGTAATCTGGGTCAATCGTTGAGCAACCATGGACCACATGTTTTCTATCGGCGAAAGATCCGGAGAGCAAGCCGGCCAGGGAAGCAATTCAATCTGGTGATTGACGGAAAACCTTTGGACAATGCGTGCCACGTGTGGTCGCGAATTGTCCTGTTGAAATATGGCTGTGGCCAAGCCCTGAAGGTAAGGAAGGATATATGGCTCCAACACCTCGGAGATGTAGAGCTGGCTGTTTAAAATACGGCCCTGCGTACTATAGGAGTGCGAGAGTGATATCCAATACCGCCCCATACCATAATACCCAGTGCAGGACCAGTGTGGTGGTGCATAACGCAGCTGTTCAGCATCCTCTCTCCACGGTGTCTCCAGACTCGAATCCGACCAAGATGGTGTTGCAGACAAATGCGTGACTCGTCAGTAAAGACAACTTCATTCCATTCTACCGCCCACATCCTTCTTCAATCGCACCATTGGCGGTGGAGACGTCTGTGGTTCTGCGTCAAGGGTAGACCAAGCAATCGACGTCTTGCGGACAGACCACTCTGCTGTAAACGGCGTCGAATGGTACACGCAGACACTGAATGATGCGTTACAGACTCAATGTGCTGTGCTATGGTTCGTGATGTGACTGAGCGATCCGTCACTGCCATGCGCACAATTTGTCTGTCCTCACTTGAAGTGGTGCACTGAGGTGGATGCGATCGACCACGTCGGTCCGTCGTACCCTCCTGCATCCAACGGTCACATATCCGCATTACAGTTGTTTGGTTTCGTCCAACACGACTACCGATTTCCCTGAAAGAAAATCCACAATCTCGGTAGGCCACTATCCTTCCTCTGTCGAACTCGGATACTTGATCAAAAGCTGATCGCTGTTTTCTACGAGACATAACTGATCGTTTTTTGAAAAAACCACAATTGCCGAACTTGAAATCGTCGAAATCTCCAAGCCTTAAATAGCGCTTTGAGGTGGCGCCACAGGCGTGCGTGATGTGTGTCTGCGCTGAAATTCTAATCATTTGCATATCTCACCTCCGCTAATGCATGTTGTAAATTTCATGTTATTTGCGTACTTCCTTCAGGGTGTTGCATTTACGGTGGCCAGCAGTGTACTTATAAATGTATCAGTACTACACAAAGTGTTTCACAATTTATCAATACTCAATTAAAAACAAGTTTAATAACACTAGGCAACTTCAAAATTGTGTGTTTCGGGCTCAAAAATAGTTTATTATGAAGTATTTTGGTCTGCTAAATACGAAAATCATCATAAAAACTTAAGATTAGTTCTTGTCTTCAAGAATCAGAACTCACTATTCATTAATAGCTGTATTTTTACTCATCTTTACTTTCTGTGTATAATCTTTTTGATGTTTATTTGAGCGGGTAGATGGAAGCTCTTGCCTCAGGAAGTTTTTTTTTTATATTTTAAAGAAAGGCGTGTAACCGCGCCACCTTTCTTCAGGTGTGTTTTGAGTCTAACCTAGAGCATCAGTAGAGCAAAGAACTGGCAGTAGTACACGATTCAAGTGATATTCATTGCTTTTCGTCTTACAACTCAAGGTAAATCAATTCAACTATATTTAGGTCTCAAAGATAAGTGTGGTATAAGGATTTTTAGACAGCAAAAAGGATGAAAACTATCAACAGTTGGTGAAATACCTCCTACAAAATTTTCATGACCCCGGATGCAATATATCTCTAAAGATCAATGTTTTACATTCCCATCTTGATTTTTTCCCTAAAAACTGCGAAACTGTAAGCGCTGTGAACACGGCCAAAGGTTTCATCAAGATATCACAGCAAGGGAACGTATATATCAGGGTCATCGGTATGAATCAATGCTCGCTAACTACTGCTGGACAGGGATAACTCGGGATACTCGGGCTTCGATATACAAGAGGCAATTCAAAAGGAAATGTCCACAGGAAATAAACTAAAAAGTACTTCTGATTTCTGATTATGAACACAGTTTCTAGAAACATGATTTATTGTACTGTATGTATTAGTTAGTAATGTTTTGTTCCTCAAATTTACCAATGAATTGATGGATGGGCTGTGGTATATTTTAAAAGCAAAAGCTAATAAATAAATTTCATTTACATATTCGTTTTTTTCAACCCAAAATTAGTAAGAATGCTATTTAAAACTAGGGAACAGACAAAAAGTTGTTTTTTGTTGCCTAGTGTAATTGCTAGTGACTCCCATGGTAACTTTTTTATCATATACAAAGTTATAAATAAAATTTAATACTTAACTTGATAATTTCTATGGTTAATAATTAAAGTCGTATTGTAGCTTTATCGTCTAAGTACATTTTTCAATACATTGTTATTGTAAGAAGGGGGATAATTATGACTGATAATTGGGTTGCAAATAATGAAGTTTGAGTGAGTGAGTGAGTGATTTTGGGGTTTATTGGCGCAAGAGCCGATTTCGGCTATACTGCGCCAAACATTTGTTTTAATATCTGTGGTTTAGACGGGAAGAGAAAGAAAGAATGAATTGAATGACAAGAGGGTCGAAAATAGAGAAGGATCACTAGGGTATCGCAGGTTCGTGAAGCCCGTGTTTACCAAAGACAGTAAACCCCGTGGGAAAAGGAAAAGATCACTAGGGCAACTCGGGATTGTGACACCCGTACTCATCTAAAGAAGGTGAGCCCCCTGAGGGGATGAAAGTTTGAGAAGCACTAGTTTACACTGATTGAATAATGATCTATTAACACAGTATGGACTAAAATCATTATAGGTTGTGTAGAATTATCCTAGATATGCAAAATAAACATTTCGTTAATAATATAGGGAATAATCAGATCTTAGTTAAATTTTCTAAATGATACACCAACAAAAAATCTGCATAAATACAAAATTTAAGGCCTCGTTCAAGCGTGTGGATAAGTAAAATTCACACAAAGCATTTGTATAATAGGATTTAAACTGAAATATGTCTATGCACTCTATTAACAGAAACTAAAATCACAATTATATTTTTAAAAAAGTAATGCTTGCATTCAAACCATCTTTTAAATTAAATCTGCTTCTCCAGTCTTTTGACTTAACATTAAAAAAATGCCTTGTGGAAAAAATTCTCAGGTTTCTGGTACTTTTCTTTTTGGCAAACACGCTCTACTTTTTTCTCGGAATTTCCCCTAATAATATCACAATGCATATATGGCCTTCTGATGTATGACACGGACGCCCCTGTAATGAATATATGCCGCCCACTTTCCACATGAAAATAAGCACTTAGGGGCCTCAATTACTGTTCTTTTTAAGGGAGGGGGGTTAAGATGGTTTCACGTGATTTATAACGCTCGTGTGTCCCTTTATTTCGCCTTTACACGCACCAGTTAATTTATGGCTAGACACCAAATGGAATTCTACTGGTTCGGGACCTAATTGGTATTGTTTTATACAACTGGTAGAGAATTCCACCAGATGAAGTAGCAATTTAGTTCACTTAGTGGTGTCGATGATGAGAACCAGGACTATGTTATGCTATCGTAGGAAAATAAATTGAATTTTCGCTGAGATTTAATGGAATTATGGTCAGTTTAATTCTATAGAAAAGTTAATAATATAGAAAATAATTGATAAGAGTGATTGATCATAAAAATTTGCTGAATTGTGTTGATTTAGTAATTTAATAATTTATAATGTGAAAATATTTATGAATGATGATTAGAATTTTGCAAATGATTTAACTTCGCTGAAAATTACATCGCTATGAAAAATCACAATAAATCATATTATAATAGTGGTCAAAACGAGATAGAATGGAATACAGGTTGTGAGCGCGGCCTATTTGGCGCCGCCCCTTCACCGTCTTGCCTACCTAAGGGTGTGGGGGGAAACAAAGCATCACCAGAAACTTCCATAATAACTATTATTTTATTACTATTCAAACACTCTTAATCAATCAAAGTGAATCTACAAAAGGAGACCATAGGAGTGATATATAAAGAGAGTAATCTATTCTAAGTGAACAACTCTAAGTAAACACGTCTAAGTGAACAACTAACTCTAAGTAAACACGTCTAAGTGAACAACTCTAAGTAAACACGTCTAAGTGAACAACTCTAAGTAAACACGTCTATGTGATTAAGCGCAAGTGATTCAATCTATCTTAGATCCTTAATCCACTAATTTATTATCTTAGCAACTCCTTCCTTAACTCGAACAGTGATAATGAAATACTCAAAGAAATATTCTCTCTTACGAATCACCACAACAGCTCTCCTGCTTCTTCTATCTTACATCTACAAAACCTAGACTTTATATAGTCAAACTAATTTAAATATCAAGATTTCTTATTGATAGGCTGTGAATTAACGCGAATGCTGGCCCCAAAGTTTCCTCAAGAGGATTAGTAATAAGGTCGCGTATAGATCCGTCACAAGGTTTATCATTAAATGGTTGTACAGATATATTTTCTTAATATAATTTCGAATGATGACCAAAATCACTCAAAAGTGCTCAATCTAATGGTGATATACTTGCACAAACTCTTATTGGCACTATTATTTTAGGGTTTTTAAAATGTACTGCGACCAAAAAAATATTCTGTGTAGAGATGTTTTAAGGCATGGGGCAACTAAGCCCGGGTACTTAACCTCGTCTCTTTCTCGATTTCACTGATTTTTCAGGAGAGCCTTAAAATTCTCCGTAACGCCACTGACGTATGCTATATATCCTGTCGACTTAAAAGGGTCGCAGGGGGCCTTTCTTACATAGAGACCTATGGCAGTGGCGTAACTTAGAATACTAGGGCCCCCAGCAAAGTCAGGCATTGCAGGATTTTTAATATTTTATAAATTTTTTAAATATGTACTTGGCATTAGTCAATCTTTGGGCCCCCTAGAATACTCCGTAGTGCGGAGATGTATTCTACTCCACTTGCCCAGAGCCTCTCAGATTCTGTGTATATTAAACTAAACTCAGTGGTGCAATAGCCCATGAGGGCCAAGACCTACTGTGCCTATCTCTGTTTACGTGACCTTAGGCACTGGGGTGCTTGCGCAAATGTTTCAGTCAAGTGGTCAGTCTGAAGTGAAACTCCCTGTGTTCAGTTCACAAGCAAGCTTGGTACTCATTTATCAACCCACTGAAGAGATGAAAGGCTGAATAAACCTTACCCAGCCAGGGATTGGAATCCCGGACCTATGGCGTGGAAACTCGATACACTACCACTCAGGCACTGGGCTTCTCTGTGCATATTAAAAGATATTAATGTCTTTTTAACACGAACATTTTTAAATGCTTTAAGCATGTGTTAGTATATTTATACAAGCTTTTCTCTTTAGTTTCATGAACCTAATGGAAATACATGATGAATTTTTTTCTGATCGATGCTTTTTTTTCCTTCTTGAGAAATGCGGTTATAATGTTAGAAACTAAAAAGGAGTCAAATTTCCTGCTTCAATAAAAAAAAAAGTAGATTTTAGACTTTCGCCAACAGCCACTATAAAGAGTTGAATTAGTCAAGCACAAGCATATCATTTTACTGGAACTGGGAATACCTGGACTGTGTGTGGTTATGCTTACTGGCATACAACATTATATTAATACAAACTCGAGTGATGGTAATATGTCTATCCACATTTGTCAAATAGTGTCCTTGAAATTTTGAAATGCTTAAAAATGTCAATTTTACATTAGCATATAAAGTTAAAAATCAATTTAAAAAATACTAATATAGGAGAAGAAATATAGAACACTTTTCTACCAGAAAAAGAATTAAACTGAAATAAGTCGTGTAATACAATAGAGTTCTTTATATAAGATTGTGTAATCAGTATACTATTAACTTTACGAAGACAAAAATAGGCAACATTTATCTTCCATTCAAAGCAACCTTAAAACAAAGACAGCCTTAGAGAGCTTTCTCCAATCCCCTTCAACCAGTACAAGAAAGGGATTATTCCGTCGGGTCTACACCTTGTTAAAAGTATCTCTGACTCAAGTGTAGCTAAACCAGCTTTCTCGCCTTTTCCTTTGAAATTTCTCTCCACAGTCGCACAAGACGAATCTTTTTCAGTTAAATTGAGGCCATAAATCCGAAACACTTAATTAAGCATAAAGGTCTAAAAGGCACGTTCTATTTTCTACACGAAGTTACGAGATCCCCTGGCCCACAAATCATCCTAAATAGAGGACTATTTCTCGCAAAATGTTCTTAGAAAAGATTCGAGTTCCCTTTTGTAGCCTCAACCTTCCCTTTTTCCCTTGGTGATAGAGAATTTTTGGCCTACCCCCGATTCATTTAGTGCTATGTTAAACATTTTGTGAGATGCTTTGCAGATTTCTTTACTCGAACAATTTTTATTAGGTTCTTTATCAAGTATTTTGAAAAGATTACACTAGAAACAGCTTTTATAATGTCATTTTATGATTTTTCATGCAAAAATGTACAGTTACTCAAATGAAATGCTATTGTGTAAAATAAATTTATTGTGTGTGTGTGTGTGTCATAGCAACTGTTTGCGTAATTTCTAGAAGGATAATTTGCTGATCAAAGTCAATTTTCAGAACAAAAAAACTCAAAAATTCAAAGCTGTGTTTCTCTTTTTTGAAGTCTACTGTGCAGTAAATTTTGAGTTGTAAAATGGAGAAATTCTTTGATGGAATGAGATAAATGTAACATAAAAACCGTATAACTAATTACACCATATAACATATTACAGAAATTTATCAACCATTCAGTTTCAGAAATTTATCTATTCCTTTTATTTTACTATTCAAATATAATATTAGAACAACACGTTTCTATATATATGTTTCCTTGAACCACGATTTGTGCCTACTTTCACCACTGATGAGTGTAATTTTCAAAAATATATTATAGGATTTAAAAATTGTTTTGAAATAAAAATTATATGAAAACAAAGTATTTTCGAAGTAATAACTTCTGTAGGCGCATTTTGCTGAAGAGTGAATCTAAATTAAGCGTCAAGTTCGGTTGCGTTACTCTCTTTCGGATTTGCTCCTCTCTAAATGGAAATCGTGCTCAGGTCGGTGAAGCTCGCGTAGTTTTGAATTGAGAATTTTTAGGGGTTTGTTTTTTTAAGTAAAAATTTCATACCTAATTTTTCCGATGAAGTTTTATTTTCTTTCTTTATATATTACTGTCATGCAGGCTCCCTTCCACAACTCCTGCGAGTGAACGAAAAAAGAGGAGCGCAAGTGAAAACAATTGAAAGAAAAAGATAATTGTTATGTAGGAGATCGAAGATAAGAAGAAACGAAACTTGGAATCTATTTTTTGATTTAGTTGAAAGAGCATTTAAGCACACACACACACACACACACACACACAACAAAAATATGCCAAAAAAATTAGAATCCGAATTTTTAATGAAGTTAATTGGCAAGAGAATTGCAATACTTTGATTTATTTTAGTGATGACTAGATATTACGAGAAAATAAAAGCATTAATTAGGAAAAATTACAAACCCTCTCCTTTTGTTTGCTAGAGAATTTTAATAAAAGTAAACGGCTCTCAGTACATAAGTTTTCCTAGACTTGCATAGTATACGGCGTTATATAACTTATATAAACGGTACTTACGTTCTATCGCAACGGTATTGTCGACATCATATAAAAGGAAGCACAAGGTTGCCAATTCAGCAAGTACGACACATGGGAAATCAAGGTTGCCAAACTGGAGATTTACCATGAACCTTGCCATTGTCGTGATAGGTAAGAACCCCATAAACATATATATTATATAAATTTTACCTACATAAGTAATTTACATGTAAATATTTTTTAAAAATTAGACTAATTGACATTTTAGTTGTATGTACTCATATATAAATACATAAGTATGCATAATTATTTAAACATTGCCCTTTACAAAAAATGGATGAAATAAACAAATCTACCGATGAATGGGCACGAAAAAGAGAACTACTTAGCCCCCGCATGCAAAATTTTCGTAAGAGAAAACGCAGTACATCTGGATTATCTTGCACAGAACAAATCAGAAGTTTTCAATTCTATTGTGTGGTCATAAGAACACGCACAATTTTTTTTTTACTCCTGGATTGATTTATTATAGTTTATATGTTATCAAGAACGCAAGAAATACAATTTAAAGTAAAATTAATATTTTCAGTTTTTTTTTTTAAAGAGGAATAAGAAGCACCACATATTTTTTTCTGAATTCTCAAGAAATTTTTTCTTAAATTTCTTTTTTTCTTTTCTTTTCTTTTTTGGAATATTCTAAAACCAAACGATTTAAATATTATAATGAGTTGCCTCTGTTTCTACTTTGTGTTCCATTTCTTTTTCATTTTTATCCAATTCCAAATATTAGAATAATGTTAAATCTCTAGAAAAATTATGTGAGTTTTATTTCCGTGTATATTTAACTGGTAATGTTTGAAATTTTCGAGAAATTTATTAAAGAAAAACATTACCTCCCGCGCAACATCGGACAGACATTAACTTGTTAGAAATATGGACAGAAATAAATCAAAATTAATTAGTATTAAGCTTAATATGATCAAAAATAAAAGAAAGTTTGTTTTTGAGAAAAATTGCGAAATTATGACGTGAGACACAAAACCGTGAAAATTATCAAAATGAAAAACACTTGGAAATAAATCTGTGTATGTGTGAGTGTTTTTGTTTGCTAAAAATTATTTTCTGTTAAAAAATTATATTAATATTTATGAAGGAATCCTTAGAATTAGAATCCTTAGAATCCTTAGGATAGAATAAAAGAACAAAAGTAAGGTGTGAAGAAAATATCATTAAGAATTTTAAAACAAAAACGTATCGAATGAAAAGAACAATTTTAGTCCTAAGAATTGTGTTTATACACTTCAACGGTACGCCATCATCACGTAAGTATACGCGACGCTTTGTATCGTATTAACTATAACATTTCTTTTATTTTAAAATTTAGTGAAGTTTCAAAATTTTAAGACAACGACACGCGCTTAAACCTCGTCTTAGAATATTAAATTATACCGCTGTAATGTAAACAGAATTAAGCCCTGTTAGATTATCGAAAGCATACGAAAAATTTGAAAACAACGATAACAAGACTTCTATCATTTAATAAATATCAGTTTATACCTTTTATGTTCTCTAATATAATATATCTCATGAATTATAGCTCATACATGGTAATAAAAAACCGGATATAGTTTGGTTAATAGTTTACTATAATTAGTAGTTAATTATTTTAAATATGTAATGCTATTATATAATTACCTTTAATTATAGTTTAAACACAAAATTCATTAACAGTACCTAGATTTCGTAAGACAGTTAATATTAGATGCTTAATTATCCAGCTACGTTGCAATATTGACTTTAAGAATTTGATCTGATTATAGGGATTTGCATGTATTAGAAGATAGCGGAAGACGTTTCTTTCAAAGTATATTTTTAAATCTCTTTTAATCTCACTTTCCCCTGTCTAATATGGGACAAATTTTTTTTATTCCATAGATCTCTTTAGTATCAAAGTGATCCTTCATTGTTTAGACGCTCGTTTAGATTCCAACTTTTATAAATGTGCACAATATGTGCATACACCTTAAAACAATTTTACTAAATAAGTAAATTGCACTTTAGAACAACTAATATTAACATTATGGTATACTCATTTATCTTAGAACATTGAATAATAATCAGAAATAATCAAAATAAATATACTTAACACAGTAATTAATATGTTAAATAAAATTTTAATTTCAAAAGACACTTAGAGTAAAAACTGTTGTCGAGCGTTCTTAAGTACAATATCTTATGCTTGAGGATAGATACAGCTAAGATTAATAATTATTGTAAGAATTTATAAGAGTAAAATAGTTAGCATTGCTGAAAATAAATTGAAAATATTATTCTCTCCCATGCAGCTCTTCTAGATCTTTTTTATTGTATCGCGCTATTGGTGTATTTGTTATTGGTGTATTGCGTTATTGGTGTACTAAAAAAGAAAACTTTAAACAAAAAAATGCACATCAAGAGCATGCTACAAGAAAAATTTGTTTATGTTATACTCACACAAATTAGCTGCACAGGAAACGCATGTAGAGCTCTTAAAGTTACTAGAAAGCCCAAAGCAGATCTCAAAATGAAAAGAACTACTCAAAGTACTCAAGAAATAGATTTTTTTACTTAAAACACTAAATTGCACATAATAATTCATTGTAAGAGGAAAAGTTCTTAAATAATTACACTGGATAAGTTTATCATAGCAAAACTTTTTCTGTGACGCACTATACGGTCTCATAATTAAAAAACCTATGCGCTAAATCATAGTTTCCCAACCTTTTTTGAACTGACGCCCCCTTTTCTAATAAATATTTCGATATCGCCCCCTTTTCTAATGAATATTTCGACACTGCTCCCTTTTCTAGTGAATATTTCTATACCGCCCCTTCCACTCTAGAGAAATAAGAGTGTACACATAATACATGGTGAAAACAAAAGAGTTAAGTTTTAAAAAATATCCTATTACTAAAAGAATATATTTTTTTAATTTCATTTTTTCTCTTAAGTCCCAGTTTTTTTACTTGCGAATCTGAAATATCTATTACCACAAATATATTTAAATGTGTAATATTATATATTTTAGTCATAGGTAGGATATTGTTGGAATTGAAACGCTACTGAATTCTTCTTCATTTAAAAGAGTGGAATAAAAGATTTTTAGATTACCTGTTACAAAGACAGGCAGGGGTTTTTATTATACGAAGTAATTCATAATAAAACTATTGCTTTCAAAATAAATATAAATTGACAGTTTCAGCCTTTAAAGAATCACGTTAATTCCTGGTTAACATAATTAATTATGTTTTTTGGATAATATACGTAATGAAATGCAGTGGACGAAACATGTTTCCTACTGCTCACAGACAAAGATAACACGTGCACTACAGAAATTAAAATGCACTATATCATTTAATTTAATGTACGTCTGGATGTAATGTGTGTAATCTTTTAAGTTTTTCATCCACTTCCCGAACTATTCCGAAAAATGTGAGTTTTCGTACATGTGATAAAGAATGATTTAAATACATAAAATCAACATAAGGTAAACAGTATTAATGTTTACTTTTGTTAGTACATAATCAGTGTGTTTTTTAGGCTTTTTTGGTTAATCTGCTGAAGCCCCTCCGTGCCATCTCAACGCCCACAAGGGGGCGTTATCGCCCATGTTGAGAACCTATGCGCTAAATAAATCTAGAAGAGAGTCAATTCTATTGTTTATATGTACATATTTTGTCCTGTTTTGAGCCCTAGGTCACTCATGCGATTTTTTAATTTTCAAGAATATATCTTAAACTTTTCTTTCTTCATCTGCATAAAAATTGATTTTATAAGAAAGAACTTTAAAAAAAATGTATTATTATTCTCAATGCTTCTCGAAGAAGATTTAAAACAAAACGCAGTTGTGCCCAAAATCAATCTTAATAATGATTAACTTATAATAATTTCGGTACAGAGATTTAAATTTTCACTAAGGACCACACCAAAAAACTCTATCTAATAGCTTGTCTGTATGCGAAAACGTTTCTACTTCTTTAATGGGTCGACAGCCCTAGGTGGGCCCTGGTCATCTCCAGAAGTTTTCTCCAGGCATCTCTACGTTTGGCAACTGTTTTCCAGTT
>BMAO01000471.1:0-49359 GCA_019973975.1 Trichonephila clavata
CTGCTTTGGAAACTTTTTCATCTGTGCTCAACATGCCAACAATGGACAGAAAAACATTTGCCAAATGCATGCACAACTTATCGGTTAAAAACAAAGAACTGAAGAAAAAAATGCTCGAAATGTCACGTCAAGCAGCTAGAGAAGCTCACATAAAAGTTGATTCTTTCTATAAAATATCAGGAAATCATTGACGTGAGTGTGTCATATGACGGTACATGGCAAAAGCGAGGACATACATCTAACCTAGGATTAGGAATAATCATCGATGTCCTTAGTGGACTTGTTCTTGACTTTGAAGTATTGTCGAAATACTGTCATAATTGCATAATTACTGGTCGAGATATGGGAGCCGATAGTGCGGAATTTCCCATTTGGCAAAAAGGCATATGGATGAGTGTGACAAAAGTTTCGATGGAACGTCTGGAGCCATGGAGATGCATGCTGCACTAATTATGTGGAGACGGTCAATAAGTGATTGCCAAATGAGATTCGTTTCCATGCTGAGTGATGGTGACTCGAAAACTTTTCAATTTTTGTCAGAAAAATGAAGTATATGGTTCTGAGATAAAAATCGAAAAGGAAGAGTGCTTAAATCATGTTGCGAAGAGGCTAGGTACATCGTTACGCAACAAAGTAAAAGAGTGGAAGGTGAAGAAGGTGACTCTTGGTGGGCGTAAGCAGGGAAGCCTTACGGATAAAAATATAACAAAGTTGCAAAATTACTACAGAAAAGCTATAAAAGATAATGTTCCTAATACCCAAAAAATAAAAACTGCTATATATGCCAGCCTGATGCATTGCTCGTCAACTGACGAAAAGCCTACGCATGGTAAGTGTCCTGAAGGGGGATCATCATGGTGTTTTTATAAAAGAGCAATAGCCAAGGTGAAACCCCAGGGTCCATAGTTCAATGAGAACTTGCTTGTCACAACAAGTAGTTGAAAAAATTATGCCTGTTTACCAACGTTTAGCTTCAGACACCATTCTTGAAAGATGCGTAGGAGGCAAGACGCAGAATTGTAATGAAAGTCTGCATAGCTGCATTTGGCGAAAATGCCCAAAAGAGGTATTCGTGTCCAAAAGGAGGCTAGAAATAGCAGTTACGGATGCTGTCGAAAAGCACAATTTGGACTACGTGAAATCACTTGAATCAAAAGAGGACTCAAACCTTAATGATAGTTTTTCTTTGACTATTGCTGAAAGACAGGATAAACGACGCGTTTCTCAAAACATTTCTGTGAAAAGAGAGAAAAGGAAAAGAAATGCTACTAATAAAGATGTAGCCTATAATGCCGGTGCTTTTTAATTTTTTTCAGATTTAGCGACAGTTTTCTCTTTATGTGTAATTGAATTTATTACTGTTTGCATTTTTATAATTTAATTGTATTGAAATACTTTATTTTTACTCATTGTGATTAACGAAATATATAATTTATTATCTGGTTGATGAAATACATTCTACTAATTTACTTTATAGATATTATTAGAAAGTTCTAGCTTATTTTTCAATTTTTATCACTTTATATACCACGCATGCTAATGTGACTGTTTCAATAAAAATATTGCAGAATCTTTTATGTATATATTCTGCACCTATCTTATGTTTATATGATATTAGTGTTTTTTCAAATTTATACTTATATATCTTTAATTTTTTTTTAAAAAATCAGTTATTTTCTTATAAAATCAAAATAGTTGTTTCTCTCAAAAACAAAAATTTGCCTCGAAACTGTTTTGAATTTTTGTAATTTAATCCTATTGAAATACTTTATTTTTACTTATTGTGATTTATGAAATATATAATATATTATCCGGTGAGATAAAATAATAATGGAATACATTCTGCTAATTTACTTCTGATATTATTAGAAAGTTCCAGCTTACTTTTCAATTTTTTTCACTGTCTGTACCACATGTCGATGTGACTGTTACAATAAATATTGCACTTATATGTATATATTCTGCACTTATATTACATTTGTTATGATATTAGTGTTTTTATATTTCAAATTTATATTTATATCTTCATTTTTTTATAAAAAGCTAAGTTATTTTCCTTTAAAATAAAAAAAGCTGTTTTTCTCAAAATCAAAAATTTGCCTCGAAACCAAAATTCAAAATGTTCCATGCGTTGCAATTTTTGTCCAATTATAACAAAACTTTCCAAAAGTATTCTTCTAATATGTAATTATAACTTCTTGGATGCATTGTGGCAATAGTGATAGGGTGAAAGAAGAAATTAAAGTTTTTTATGTATAAAGTCATTAAAATTCTTGAAAATTTCATATAAAAATTTGCGTTTACCCATACTTTGTAAATTATCATATAAAACATTACTTTACATGCATAAATTTCTAAAGAATTGCTTAAAGAAGTTAAATCAGTTAAAAATATGAAATTTAAAAAAAAAATCACACACAAAACGCATGGAACGTTTTGAAATTTTGAAATTATTGTTAAATTTTTTAAAAAAATTTTAAATTTCTTAAAAAACTACTCATTTTTTTATCACAAAATTTTTTATATGGTTTTAGTTATAACTTAAATACTGGCAGTCAAAATTTGAAGCATGTGTGTAACAAATTTAAAAAAAAAATTTACTGTACACTGTAGCCTTAAGCTATTAAATAATTTGTTACGGATCTATACGCGTCCTTCAACTAATACTCTTGGGAAATCCTTGGATAATCAGTCACAACCACCCCTTTTGGAAGAAGAAACCGTGATATGCAGATTAGGTCAGTTATAAAAAAATAGTTTTCTAGTTTGATAGATGGATAGTCGGAGTTACATGGAGATTGAAATATAGAGAAGCTGACAAGGAAAGATAGCTACCGATTAGTATTAGTATATATTGATAACGCGTTTCGGGCATTAAATAGTTGAAGATATTTAAGGGACGTTTGGTCACCATAGCTTAATTGTAACTCAAATATTAGAGTAGGGGATTGATATCATAGCATAGAAGGAGGATCAATTTATATATATATATATATAATAGAAGTCTTCTCATAATTTGCATCTCTCGTAGTTAAATCTCCTATTGCTCTAAATTGGAACATCTCATCTTGTTTGAATACTAGAATTGTGTCTGTTGATAATTTGTGAACTGAATAAATAGTTGAAAAGTATTGTGGAGAGTTATCCTTCCCTTCCTCCCACACTTCTAGCCGGGCCGAGAGCAGATTGCGTATGTTACAAATTTTGCACTAAGAGAGACTTCATTGAACTCAATCCCGAATTACCACCTTTAGTTTAATCTTTACGTCCAACGCTCACAGTACAATATTAAATAGGGATATTAATATTCCCATTATTATATAACTACACAACTGCATTTAATTAGTAATAATAGATTATATTTCGATATTAATGCATGTTGTAATCTTTATGCTTGTAATATATTAATTTCAACGATAACCCTCCCCCTATCCGATTTGCTAACTTCGTGTTTTGAATATTAAAAAAATGTTAGTGTTTTTTAAAAAAACTTTCACAATGTTTCATATAAATATGTATGAAGATAAAGATAGACTAAAAATAAATGGGAGAGAGAAAAAAGAAATAGTCTTTGAGAATTTTTTTTGAACTTAAAAAAACTTATAAATTGGTCGGAAAGAAATTTCCAGGAATGGGGAAAGTTCAATGGTTAACAAACAATTTAATTGCTTTTTATTTATTCTAAATTTCTATTTGAACAAGTTTCGTGTATTTTTACTGACACAGCTATTACGTATTACGCGGTAATAAAGCAATTAATATGACAAAAAAAGTCTCAGGACTTAATGAAGACATTTTTCCATACATCACCTTTATTTATACCATAGTTACGTATTGCATTATATTATGCTATATCTTACATCCGTGGAGCACACTGGGATATTTCAAGAGGGGGTCGAGGGTCAAAAGTCCCCCATTCTCGTATCATACCCAGTGATGTAACGTACATCCCCGTATCGCGGAAGGGGAGGCCCAAAACCCGACTAACACCAAGTACGTACGCTTTGTAATATCCTACATGGAGCCCAAAACCTGACTTTGCATGGGGGCCCTAATATTCTCAGTTACACCACTGATCATGTCCCAATACGCCTCCAAACATATATTTTGATTCAAGCGACTGTCGGGAACGAAAAACACTAAAAAAATAAATTATTGAATAAATAATTAGCATTAATTAATAAAATAAATTATTAATAACAAACAATTGAATTACTCATAGCAGAAATACTATATACAGTCGGACCCCTGTTTAACTAGTTTCGGGATTTAACGAATTTTTCTCTTTCCCCGATTAAAATGGAGGCAAACCCTCCTATTTAACGACAAAGAAACACCGACATAACGAACTATTTCAGCAACTGGAAACTTTTATTAGTTTGTATTAGAAAAAATTGGATATTTTTTTCTAAACGACATCTTTCTTGTCCGGGACAGAAAAGTGCTTTTCTTGAAGCTGCAAATTCAGCGAGAAAGGGTGAAGACCATTATAAAACTCTACAGGTACAAATGAGTCATGAGTGTAACCTATCGTGTGAGTCTTGAGTAGGACAGGAAATTTCATATCTCATCCGAATCCACAACGCAGGGAAAATTTTAATTTTTTAACTATTTTCATACGTTTTATGACGGACTGCCAATCTGTTCCGCTGAAGTTGAGGAAATTGTTGATTTGTCAGAGTCAACTCCTATCAAAACTGTTACATTTTTTAATGTTTTATATTTTTTGGAAACTACCTAAACATATCTTACACAGTATTTTCTTCTCAGCATAAAGTCCGAAAAGAACTCACTCGAGTCAGCAATTACGCATAAAAAAATATATGAAACATCTATTAGTCGCAGCATTTTAAAATGTCCAATTAAATGGTGTACAATAATTCACAAATAGTATTTTTAGCTGTTGAATAAAAAGGGTGTAATTTCTAGCTACAGATATTTTTTTGTGTAGTTTCTTATATAATTTCCAAAAGGTAGGTGCAAAAAATTCGTATTTCGTTAGAACCCCGATATACTGAATTCCCGAATTAACGAGCAAAATGTTCGGTGTAGATGAATTCGTTAAACCGGGGTACGACTGCGCATAGAATCTGCATATTACTATGTACATAAAATTGTAATCAATTGAAAGAAATCAATGGCGTCGGTGGGGAGAGGGGATCGGACCCTGAGTACCCCCTCCTTTTTTTATGTGTGCCGCAGCATTACATACATTACTATATTAATGCACTTGACGAGATGTGGTTCGTTGTCCTCTTTCAAACGAGAAATTACAAATATTGCAAATATTCAAGGAAATCTTTCGGAATAACTCATTCCGCTTGAAGAAAGAAAAAACTAGAACCATTAATAAATCCCATTCATATCCACCCACTGACTATCTGCCATATTTCTATGTTTATAGCGTTAGATAAAATGGATATGTATTTAAAATAAATTCAAGTTCCAGGGATTTAGTTCTAAGTATTGTTTGCTGTCTTTATTTATAGCAATGAGTAATAAATAATATCATTAGGGATTACAAATTGAGCGGATTAAATTTTCATGCATACAGAAGCAATAATATAATAAAACTCAATGGAGAAAAAAACTTTATTTATTCAAAATTATTTTATTTTTACCATCTTTCTCAATTGACTGTGACATACAGTCACAATTGATAAATATCTATTACTTAGATCTTAGATGATAGTATATTTTTAAAACGTTAACACAGTGTTTCTCAAACTGTGGGGTGAATCCCCCTAAGGGGGCATGATACTCCTACAAGGAGGGCAGGAGTGTATAAAAAAGTCGAAAACAAAAGATTATTTAAGAAAAATTTTAATTTACTGTAGAGAAGCAAAACAAAATACATCCTGTCATAATAAAAAAATAAAATACACATTTGCCCTGATATAATACATTTATAAATGTATCAGTATTGCACAATGTGTTTCATAATTAATTTAATAGTACTAAGTTAAGAACAAGTTTAATAATTACCAGTGACCCTATGGGCATGTCATAAAATTATGGAAGGGAATAAATAAATAATAAAGACTGAAAATTGGGTCGCAAATATAGAAAGTTTGAGGAGCACTGCACTAACATGAGCCTTAGAAATACAAATATGTCATTAACTAGTAAAGATTGATCAATGTGAAACCTGTTTTGAGGCGGTAGATAGGGAACTTACAACAACTCACAAAAAAAACTTCGCGAGAATTTTATAAATACTTACATATAATAAAAAAATTAGTCGACATATGACAGAAAATTTTTTTATATGCGGTAATGAGGAACCATATAAAAAAAGTCGCACACGTAGAAAAAATACGTTCATTAGTTGCAAAACTTATGAGAAGTACTTCCAAACAAAATAAATAATTAAATTACACATGGAAAATTTTTTAAAACATTTAATTACACATTGTATACCTCGAGAAATTTTCAAAATGCACGCACGTAATTCACTACCACTCATCGTAATCTAAAGTGCGCAACTTCTTGTGATGTATTAATTCAAAATCGTTTTCGTCTCACTTGAAGATACAATTTCAATTGATTTATTTTTGGCACCATAAAGTAAGAGATAATTTTTTGCGAGCAGGTTGGTTTGTCCGTTTCTTGTAAATGTCAGGATAACCAGATATGCATGATTGAAGCTCGTTTTGGAGTTTCAAATTCCTTTCAGAATTGGTATCAATTTTAAAAAATTGCTTTCCCAATTTGTAGGAAAGCTGGATCCCTGCATGTATTTTATCCGCTCTCAAAGAATTCGGTTCCCCTTGTCCGTCTTCATAATCTATCAAATTATTAATAATGTAACTGTCATTGAAAGTTTCGTCTGCAATCAAGCACGTGCTGCTAGAGCGTTGAGAGAAAACAATTGAACGTGCATTGTCGCGAGATTGTTTAAAATGAACAGAGCGCCTTGAAGTTGAAGTGTATATATGTGCATTAATAGGAAATATCAAAGACGCGCGCCAAAGTCGTTGAAACTCATATACCGCATAAAAAAAGATCGCACAAAACAAATTGCACAAAAAAAGAATGCACAAAATCAGGTTCTACTGTATAAGAGGTTGGATGGAGACTTTTAAAACAGTCACCAAACTATCTTTAGGGTTATCAAACGACTATATCACAAGGGTTACCAAAGGGGGGAAAGTTGCCAGCATTAAGTCGTTTTAAAACTGAGAAAAATCCGCAAATTTGGCGTATATCAAATGCTTTATTTCAACCCATCATCCTACCATCATATACAGTAATAAAGCACTGCAAAAAAAGAACAATATCATTCAAAATACGCGTTGAAAGATATTTTTGAGAAATTAAACGATTTTTATTGCGAAATGTCTCGTTTCACCACCTTCCCAGAAGGAAACTAGCGTTCAACCTCAACCAGATCCGTGCCACATTTCCATATTAGATTAAACCACCAGACACATGCGAACAGAAGCCGCGATAGATCACTCGCGCTACAAGCAAAACGAAATTAATAATAAGCGGTCCGCCAAAGCAAGTCTCTATCCTCGCGATTACTTATTGATCCAAATGACTGGTTACGGCCAATTTCCTAGTAGGATATTTTGACTCTTTCCAACTACCATTAAGATCGTAGTCATGCCTAATGCAAATGTCACAGATGCTACCAGAGCCGGCGGAATATTCAAACCACCGAGGCCCCTTTCCTTTTGCAGGTTCATATGAATTTAATCACATATCGCACCGATGCGGCCTTGTTACCGGCGCACATGATCGGCCCTGTGGAGACTTGGCCAATAATTATGAATAATGCAGTGTTACATCGCGAATAAGTGACTCCCCGGAGATAAAGCAACGGCCGCATTATGTTAATTAATTGATGCAAATGTGACAGTGAACTGATGGAAAGTGTGTGCAATCGCGTGTTGGAATGTGGGGGTAATTTGTTAAATATGTTGGCGGTGTGACGGTTTTCTTTATTTAAGTGCAGCCTTTCCTTCTGGAATGTTTCGAATCGTAAATGGGTGTTCAAGAGAATTTGATCAACATTAGTAGAGTGTGAATAACATTAATTCTTGCTTACATTCAAATTGTAAATTAATTACTTTTTTTAACCGTGCATGTTCCCATTATGTAAAGGGTTTGCATAATGGGAAAAAATAAAAATTGCATATAAAAATTTATCAAACCATGAAAATTAATTACTCTAAATTTCCATGTATAATCTGATCATTTTTGAACCTTTTTTAAGCTAAAGTACGAGTGTCGGTTTATATATATACGGAGATTCGTTAGTCTAAAAAAAAGTGAGTATTCAGGAAAAACGACTTTTTGCCTTTGACCATGCGAAAACGACTGGAATAAATTATAGTTTAAAAAAACAAAAAAAACTACCTCTTTTATAGTTAATCGAACTAAGTTGTAGCTTAATCTTTTAGTCGCCAAATCTGCAACTAGTCACCAGATCAGGAAATGGGATCTGAAATTAATCGCCAGATCCAGGATAGAATCTGAAAATGGGAAATCGTTAATCCAGATGATCCTGATCAGGACAACGGAACAAAATTATTAAATTATTGTAATCATCGGTCTGGACAAGTGAGCAAAATTTCAAATTAATCTGAGATTTTAAAGAGGGTAAAAATTGAGTTGAAAGGTTCCGTTACATACAAGTGAGACTTATAAAAGGGCGTTAACAAATATACTAGCTATAAGTGGGGTTATAAAAAGCTTTGTAGTTCGAGTCTGGCGTCTTACTTTACAGCAATTTGATCGGTAAATATTCCACCCGTCTTAGCCTCTTGACAATATTTTTGCCTTAATGGCGACATGCTTGAAAATTACTCAGTTACTTATTTACTAGATTCCCCCCCCCTCCCCGCCCTATTCAGCTTGCGTAGGGATATCGAATTTTAGGTGCATTTTTGAAGAAAAAACCTACTCTCGTCTTCGGCTTGTATTTCAAAATGTAGGGTATATATATTTTCTAATGGTAATTAATTTTATTTGTATACTATTATTCATAAAATAAATCATATTGTAATTTATTTAAATTCGAGTGAAATTATTAAATATATTTGTACAAATAGACGAGACCAATGCTTAAATAGTAAATAAAAGTTATAGCGATGTAAGTGAAATTTGAGTCTTAATACATAATATACAGTAATAATTGTACATATAATATACAATACAATAAAACTGAAGTAAGTGCTAAATGCACTTTCATCGATTCATGTGAAGAGACAAAGTGGTTGTATTCAATCGGTGGTAATTTCTGCTTTAAATTTCCTACGTTTTTCATGAAATACGACCTGTTGGACGCATCAGTTTCCCTTAAATACTACTTTATTGAAAAGCAAAAATTATAAGTTATATTTTATGTTTATTTACTATTATTTTTACATTATGGAACATTTATTATAAGGTTACGATATTTTCGTTTTTAACACCCTTTTTATAACCTTCACTTGTATGTAATGGAATCTTTCAACTCAACTTTTATCCACTTTAAAATATCAGATAAATTCGAAATTTTGCTCACTTGTCCAGGACCGATGACAATACAATGATTTAATAATTTTGTTCCATTGTCCTGATCAGGATCATCAGAATTAACAATTTCCCATTTTCAGATCCCATCCCACATCTGGCGACTCATTTCAGATCCCATTTACAGATTTGGTGACCAAAAGATTAAGTTATATTTTAGTTTAATTAACTATAAAAGGGTGTTTAGTTTTTTTAAACTATAATTATTTTATACTACTCTTAACTGAAAAATAACTAATTTATGAATTTTTGTTATACTTTTTTACATACTTATTTTCCCCGGTCAATAACCACTATATTTAAGATAGTTTTTATAGCATATTTTTAAAAAATAATAGCCTAATATATTTTTACACTTAATCAAAAAGAAAACCCGACTAAAAACCGGTAACCGGATTTTAAATTTACGAAAAACTGAAAACCAAGTTTTGGAATTTTAACCGGTTTTGGCAAGTCTAGTTATGTGTCTTGTTTCAGTCGTACAAAAATGTTCAGAAGAAATAGAATAAAAAATGTTTTATTAATGCTTTTTTTATATTACGCAATAAATATTCAGGAATGAATGAAAAATCATGTCAAGAAATAATGAATGTATATTCAACATGCTTTCCTGAATTCTTTTGAATTGGGCTATATTAAAAATAACATTAAAAGATCCTCTCAATTTCCCATGCATATTATATATATAACTTCACAAATAACCTCTCCCCTTGTTCTGGTTATACATGGCGCATAGGGATTGCAATATCGGACCAAAAATTCAATACCGGTAGTCGGTATTTATTAGATCTTAAATACCAGGAGATACCAGTTTTAATACAGGTAATAGAAATTTAAGAAAAGATAGAAAATACAACTGTTTCTTTGTTTTATTTGCCAGTTTTATAAGACAGAGAGTAAAAGTGGCAAAAAATTAATTTGTAATTTTCAAATTATAACAATATGTAAAAAATCACAAAAAAGTAAAGGAACTTCTTACTTATTTAACCTCTTAACTCCCGAGGAAAAGTTACGACCCCCCCCCCCTTAGTGCCACCATTTTTCCGACCAGCGCTCTTTGTTACACGGTCTATTGGAAGAAAATTCAAGCTTTATTTTTCAGAATAAAAATTGTTTACTTTCACTTTAAGAAAGATAGAAATGAAATGAAAAGAAAAAATAATAAATGAAAATAAAAAAAATTAATATATAGTGTTAGAGTATAAAAGAAAATAGATTATACATTTTTTATATTTGTTTTGTGATTTATCCTACAACATGGTTGCACAAATAAACCAGTATCACATTCAGTGCATTCGTACAAAAAAGTAAAATGCTCCTATTATACACGGTAAGCAAAAATGGCATCAAATGAAAAATAGAAAAGAGAACAACACTCAAACAAAAAAGCAAGAAAAACTACTTAGCTATGAATTTCAAATTTTCTGGAATAAACCTTTCACAAATTCCTTCCCCACCTCTTCTCCGAAATAAGTAAATTCTTTTGAAGCACTGTCAATGTCATGTTGTTGTATTCCAAAGCCGGGGGACTAGTTTTAAACAGAGCAGTATAATACAAAAATCCCTCCTTTGGAAGGACGAGTATATACGTCAGCAGGACGTTTATACACGCCCGCGGCACTTGAATGGTTAAATCACAAAAAAAAGTGTAAATATCACTATTCAGTCTGTGGTACAATTACAAATTTTTGAAATGTGATCTTAAAAAACATAATGCTTTAATTGTACTGCCATTAAGCTTGGAATGCAATTATATGCACAAAATTACCAGCTGCCGAAAACGTGTTTTCAGCATCTACGCTAGTTGGTAGTATTGTTAGCAATACGCGATATACTTTTTCCAAGTATTTACCTGTAAATTTCTCATCTTCAAATCAATCGATTTCTGGTTGGATGGTTTTGGATATGGCTAATTTCTGGATTGTATTTTGGTTTGTTGATTTTTTTATTTTTATTTATCGCTAATTCTAATTTTTGTTCATGAGACAATTTTTCCCTATCGACATTAGTGTCATGATAATCTTTTGATACTTTTTTTTTTGATAACTTTACCAAATTCTTCTGAATGTGCAGAGGTTTGTGAGTTAAAAATATTAAGAAAATTTACTATAAACTTGATCAAATTTGAATTGATTGGTCTCTTTTCATCTTTTTCATTTTTAAAATCATGATATGTATCTACAAGTATGATATGCAAATGCAATGTAAATAACAAGCATCCCAATAAAAAAATATCGAAACATTATGCACTTTCTTCACAACTGCAACCTGGTTTTCGCAGATACGAACATCAGACTACGAATCCTGCGCGTGTGCAGTATCGCTCTGAGCTGTAATATAATATTTTTGAACTGCCTCCTTGGATAAATCACATATTTTATCACTTCTCCTTATCGTAGGAATCAACTTTATATTCACAATCTAATTAATTTCGACCGTAGGGGAGACATAAAAATAAAATCGTATTCTATTTTGCTAGGTTGGTGATCCCTGAACATATAGTGGAGACAATTTAAACATTTCTAGTAAATACCGAAAAACCGGTATTTAAACTTGTGAATACCGGTATTACAAAATTGTACAAATGGCTCAAAATACCGGTATTCGGTATCCCGGTACATTGGGATTGCAATCCCTAATGGCACAGCTTGCTACGATTATGGTTGCATTTTAAAACTACTGTTTGAGTTTTGCTTTTGATGGAACTATATTATGGAAAACTTTTATTCAAAAGAGAAACAATAAAAAAAATTAAAAATTAATCCAACTATCTTTATTTTTCATTTTTTTTCCTTTTAATCATCATTATTAGAATCGCAAGCAAAACATTCCCCCTTGATTTGCATTTGTAAGCGTAAATATATATATTTGAAGCCCTATTATTAGAAGTGTTTTTAATTAGTTATACCTATGTGTTAGTTTTCCCCCCTGAGAGAGTGGAACTAAAACATTAAATTAAATAACTACTACTTTGGTTTCTAGTTTCCTACATATGAGAAGTTTCATTTTTTAGTAGCTTTTAGCTTTTTAAACAAATTTATTACGAAACATTTCTATTACACGTTTTTTTTTTTGTAGTAAAATATCCTGTACTGGATTCCTTTGAGGAAATCTATATATGAAACTTTTTGACCATATTCATCCAAACCTCTAACGAAATTATAATTTAATCGCATACGAATGTAATACCTTTTACAAAAAGTTTTCTTCTGCAAGCGCATATATATACATATATTAATTGTATTTTTCAGAAAAATCTATTACAATGGTACGAAATGTAAGTAACTGCAAAAAGCATTCTTTTTGTATACCCTTTGCATTAGTTCATAAAAGATGTCGAGTTAAAAAATAGCGTTATGTATCTTAAAAGCTCATAGAAGCTAACAAATTTCAATATATAAAGCAATACTTCTAAAAAATGCAGTTTTATTATTATTATAGGAAGCAAATTTATAAAAATCAGAGTAGAAGGTTCCATTAGGTACTCAGAGAGACTTAATACTTTTCTTTTATTATTAATACAAGTTTTTGAAATCTCTTTCTATATTTATGGAATGGAATTTAATAATAGAGGAACTGAACTAGTATATTTTCGAAAATGATAAAATATATCAGGCATATGACATGGAAGAAATAAATTATTTCATATTGAAATACGTAAGAGACAGTTTTCAAATATTTTGACTGTTGAAGAAAATTTTAATCAAATGCATATTCTGAAATTTTAAAATGAACATAAAAAATATAAGGAAGTTATTTTGATTGCAGCGTAAAACTTTTATTATGAAGATAGATAATATTCAGAATAATTTTTTTAATGTTAATCTATTACATCGGAGGAAGAAATCTTTTGACTTTAGAACAAATGTTTTTATTTATTCACGTTTGAATAGTTTAAATTAGTGATCCAAATACATCATAACTAATTCGAGATGCATTCATTAAAATCTTACTTATTAAGTTATGACCAAAAATTAAGAAATGACAATATAGTTACGGAAATTTTGAATTCTGTTCGTTTATTTGCTGAAAAGGTATTGAGACTAGAATAGTAAGCCAAAGAGAACACTCTTCCAATAAAACTAAATGAAAAAGTGACCATGGCGATGAATTTTTGTCGCCAGAGGTCTCCAGCTTTCCGAATTTAATGACAAATATATACGCTTCTAGAGGGAAAGAATCAGATTGGTCTAGGACTGTGGTCTTCAAATATTGAAGAGAATAGCTAAATTGTAAGAAAGACAAGATAACTAAGGTATCCAAGAGCCATTTACACAAAGAGCCTTATACGCATGCGTAGGAGGGGAAGGAGAGACTCCGGTAGCTGTAGCGTTTAAGATTGTGTTTCACTCCAATTAACATTTTCGTTTGTAATACTATTTGAATAAATCTTTACACAAATTAACATTTTCTATTCCTTCAAAACAAAGGACTTTTGAAAATATTTTTGTTTCTGTGACTCAGTGATGGAGTAGCCAATGTCAAAATATCATAATGTAGCAAAAACTGTTCAATAAAATAATACAGTTAGAACTTTAGTCTGAAATTTCATGTTTACATTAATAATCAAAATTGACTGTGACTGTTCCTGCATAAAAAAAATAATGGTTTTTTATTAACCTTTAAACACCCACATGACACAAAACACGGAATATATTTTTCTCATTTCTGTTGCGGGGGGGGGGGGTATATGTATCTCTTGCTCATATTCAAAAGTGCTTCCTAACTCATGTATGCGAATAAGCAAACGTTGCGGAAAATCACTTAGAAGAGTGTCTCTTCAGGGCAATATTTCTACCAATAAATTAGATTTTTACTATTTTAGAACTAATTTTTATATTTTCACTGAGAAGTCAACTGTTTAGTTTTTGGCGCAACGAAGGTATAAATCTTTTCCATAAATAATTATAAAGGGGGAGAAAAAAACAATTTTTAGTAGATATTTTTTAAGCAACTTATATAGCTTGAAGTCTATTAAGTCTCAGGTTTTGAAGTCTATTAATCTATAGGTAATTATCAAAATAATGGAAACACCTTAGATTTATAAAGAATTCTTTATTAGTACATGGCATATAATACAGCTTGGATTCGCCATGGAATCGATTCATACCAGTGCTGAATACTGTTTACAGAAATATTGTACCATTCTTCATGGAGATCTTGAGTAAGTTCTCGAAGAAATGCCGCTGGAGGATATAGAGATTCCATATTAAACTCTCTAAAATAGACCATAATTGTTCAAATGTATTAAGGTACGGACCAAGGTAGATGTTTAACTTCATCCTCGTGTCTATCAAACTATGATTGAACAAGTTCTGCAGCACGGATAGGAACATTATCATCCTGGAAAATTTCATTTCCTGCAGGAAACAAAGTTTGCACCATAAGATGAACCTGGTCAGATAAAATTTCTCTTTACTTATCTCCAATGATCCTTCCTTTCAGGGTTCGATTGGTTAAGAAGAAAATCACGAGACGGCTACCCATATCATGACAGACCCACCTCCAGGCTTGCCAGTTGGAAGAAGGCAACACACGACCATACGCTTGTATAGGTTTTCTCCAAACGTGAACTCACCCTATTGTAGGAAAAAGTGTGAAAGACTTTTCATCTGACCATATTCCTTTCTTCCACTTATCAATTTACCAGGTTTTGTGAGTGTAACACCACTGTAGATGACGTTTGGTATTAACATTCACGACAAGTGGCTTGAGAATTGCTGCTCTGCCGTAAATGTTCTGTTTATGAAAGTGCCTTCTAACTGTAATCAATGACACGGGAGAATCCAGATGCTGATTGAGCTTTGTGGTCACCTTTGCTGCAGTTGTTCGCTTTTTAGACTTTGTAATCCGCTTCAATGCTCGTCGGGCTTTTTCACTGAACTTCTTTTTCCGCCTACTATTTTGCTTTGCCGAGCATGTCTTGCCGCGCTGTGTGTATTCTGCCATTACTTTAGACACCGTACGTCTAGAAACGCTCAAAAGTTGGGATGTTTCGGTCACACTTTCTCCAGATAAACGAGGTTCTATATTTTGACTTCTGAAAATCTGATAGGTTCGACACTTTACGCTTTTGAAAAAAATCCAAGACTTACAGCGCTTCAATAAAGCTGCCACATACTACCAGAATATATAGACTTCTTTTTTAAAAAAATACCAGTACTACTATTATATTTTAATGCTTACGATGTGCATTCAAAAATGTAACTTTAATTCACAAGTGTTTCCATTATTTTGATAATCTATTATATACAAAGAGTCGCATGTGGCTCACAAACCGAGGTTTGCCGATCCCTGGTCTAGGAACGATTATTTGACGAGAAAACTTTCGACGGTCTAAAACACTTTCCGCATCTTATACAAGGAAAATGTAGGGAATCAACATTGGAGAAGCTAAGATGCTAAAATTGATAGGGATTGTTGTGCATTTGATTGGTTTCAGGCGATATTGTGACTATATATATATATAGATAGATAGATATGTATTCCTCTGTATGCCCTGAACTCGATGTTAATATACATACGCTAATTGTTTCTTGATAAAAGTAAATTTGTTGTATTTAATAGAGAGCTCCAGAATATATATAAGGTACGATTTACTCCGAAAATTCTTTTCGATTGTGTCCACCTTTCCTTTTTTTTTCTCTGAAAGATGATTAACTACGACAGAATATTATATTTTATCGCAAAAATAATTATTCCTCCCCTTTTGAGAAATAAAGTATACTATATTGTTAAGTTATATAATCACACTAATGCAGTGCTTCTCAAACTTTCAATGTTCGTGACACAATATTTAATCATAATTTTCATCGCGCCCCTCTCCATACAATTAAAATGTATTGAATTCAATAATACTATCCATTTACGCTAAATACGACTTCAACCTCTTAAGTACCACCGGTGTATATAAACGTCTCGCTCAGCCAAATCATAAATTTTCTGGACGTATATATACATCTTTGCGAAGTAAGATCTTTTCTGTGCACTGCTATCCATAAAATTATTCCAATGGCTTCAGAATGCAATAAAAAGGCCTTGACAGTATTTTTGAAGGATTTTGTTATTTCAGAGGATTTGCTTATTTATTCCTTTTCTTCCCACCCCCTTAAAAAAAAACATCACATACGCGCATCTACATGGAAAACGATAACATTGGGAAACGAATCGTATAACTTTTAATCGGCAGTTAAAGGATCAGTTATAAACCATACAAATTATCAAGATAAGTGTTAATACAAGCCCATGGGGTCACTGGTAATTATCAAACTTGTTGTAAATTGTAAAATTAATTATAAAATACATTGTACAGTACTCATACATTTATAAGTGTGTTATATCAGTGTAAATGTGTATTTTATCTTTTATCATGTCAGAATGTATTTTATTTGTTTACTTTCAGTAAATCAACGATTTCTTTAAATTATCTTTTGTTTTCGACTTTTCAATGTGCTCGCGCCCCCCTCGTAAGGTTGTCACGCCCCCCTAGAGGGCGTGCCCTTACAGTTTGAGAAACGCTGCATTAATGTCCTTTATAATCTTTTAACGTCAAAATTTGCTGTTTAATAGTGATGAATACACATATAAAACATTAATTATGATTTTTTGTATTAAAGAGACATTTTAGCCTACTTTTTAAGTTGATAAATTAAACTGAATATTGGTACGTATTATACCATCAAAAAATTTAACAAAATTAAAAGATGTCACCAATTAAAAAAAAATGTCGCCAAATGCTGCTATTATTATTATTGTGTCCAAACGTGCAGAGGAAGGGTTTCCACTATTGACTGCATATCGTGGCATTTGGCAAAGTCTTTTGATTTGATGATTTTAGTTGACTGTATAATACGTAAGTGCAGAAATGTTTGATTTTTTAGTGGTATTCTTTTTTTTTTTTTTTTTTTTTGAAAATGTATTTTGCTATTCAATTTCCACCTCACTAAATACAAACCATGAAATTCAAAAATAGATACTGATTTTCTTAGTACAAGTATTTATTATGTTTAAACAAAAGAGTTTGATTAAGAGTATACATGTTCTTCGTATTTCATAAATTGTATTCCATGAAAAAAAAGCCATTTAAATTTTGAAACCAATTTAAACAAATATTCAGACTATCATTTCCCATAATATTTAAAAATAATACAGTCAATTTCTAACATTAGGCAATTCTAAATTAGTTTCTAAGCACTTTTAGTATTTAAGGTAATTAAATACTGACACTATTTTTAATTGTTGACAAATAGAACATGTCTTAGATATAGATTTCGATTTTAAGAACTAGATGTTGAAACATGCTAATTTTAGATCATTGAATAGATTGGTTTGAAATATTAACATGAATATCTTGTTTTTAATGTTACAAAATATTATCGAAATTATTATTTATTATTTGCATTATTCAAGTGAAACAAATTTATGTTAATTAGCTTGCATCGAAAAATGCATGTAGCTTATCTTTTTAAACGTTACATACAAAAAGTCATAAAATTAGTAATTATAAAATAAGCTCAACGAAAAATTCTTTGTTTTCTAAAATACGGCTTAGAAAGGCACTAATTTTACAATTGCGCTTAAGAAATATAAATTTAAACCTTTTCTGGCAATTGGAGAGTTAATTACTTAAAGTATATATGTTTTGGAATGTATAAAGTATATATATATGTGTTATGTCTTTTAATATGTTTATTTTGCTCATATTTATTCATTAACCTGGTGAAAGTTATATTGGAAATGTGTAATTACAAAATTTCAACAAAATATATTTTATCTCATTTTTACTAATTAGTCTTAAATTTGATGAAAAAAATTCTGTATTAAAAGATACAATTACACAATTAATACAATTAGTCCAGTATTATTTAACAATGTTACAAGTTGTTATTAATGTATCTTTGACTTTGAATTATTTAAAATTATATGCTTTTTACAATAATATTTTGCCTATATATAGCTAAGAACTCTGTATAAAGCTTAAACTAGGATTTTTTAGATAAATAATTTAGAAATGGATTTATTAATATTTTAATGAATGAAAGTAGAGAAATTTCAACAACAACAAAAAAAACAACAAAAAAAAACATAGGCTATTATTTAAACGGATAGTAACTCTGAAAATAATGGGAGTTTTTCATAAACTATTTCTCTCTGTAAAGAAGTGTATATATAGGCAAAATATTATTATAAAGCGTTTTTAAAAAAAGAGAGAATGTTTTGCAAATATGTCATTTTTTTTCTTCCGTTTTAACGAAAAAAATTACTTTTAAATAGCTTTTAATTGTAATAATATTCTTTAAGCAATTTTATACGTATATTCTAGTTCAACCGACACTAAATATCAAAACAATCATTCATTCATATGCTATTACAATATCCTGGTTTTGAATGTAGTGTGTCATCTTAAAAAGTAAGGTGTCATAATGAAAACCCAAGGGAGCTACAGAAATCAAGGTACAGAAATGGGTCTATTAGACCCATTCAGGGTTGTAAAGTTAAAGATAATAAGATGATAAAAAAAATTTGCCTTAAGTTATATTTTTGCTATTTCTTATCACTTCTATCGATTGTAAAATTTTAACACACCTCTCAGTTGAACGAGACTTTATAATTTCGTTTAATTAGAAGGAATTAAACAGCTCAACGAAAAATTTAAAGGAAGGAAATTGTTTAAAAAAGAGAGAGAAGTCTCGTTTCCGTCGTTCTGAAGTTCACTAAGTAGCGACAAGACTGAAACAAGCTTTGCGTCTGCCTCTTTTGAGTTTCCTTTCCAAAGACATCGAGAATCGGAGTTTCTTTAAACGTGAGCAAACCCCCTAAAGTTCGGGGTTGTGAGTGGTTAATCAAAACATTCCATTTAGACCATAAATCACGGTAAAACGCTTCCAGGAAAAAAGAAATGGTAGAGATAATTTATTTCCTCTTCTAGAGAGAATGCTTGTGTGTTATTTAATTATTTTATAATTACCGCAGGTCAAAGTAAATGGTGTTTCTAAGAGTTTAGTTGTTTTAAATGTTCTGTTTCAAATTATTTGGAATTGTGTGTTGTTTTTGCGAAAGAGTGTGTTTTCTTCTACTTAAAAACAGTAGAATATTTCTTTGTTCTAATTTAATGTATTATTTGATATTCATACTATTGGAATAATGAGTTGGTATGTAAAATAAAGATATTTCTCTTTTAAAAAAATGGTGCATTTAATTATAGTTAATTCTTAGACCATTTAATGTAATTTTAAGTGTGAGTGAGCTCTAGCGCCTTGAAAAGTAATTAAAATATTAGGGTAGCTTCTTTTCAGTGAAGCAACGTTAAGTTTTAAATTTAAAATAATAGAGTTAAGGCTTGTTTTTACTTGCTCTGGGGGGCCGTTAAAACAATTTGCAAAAACAAAAATTTTCGAATGAAAACATTTACGTTTTTTAAAGATAATTCTATACTGCGAAATAAACTAGTTTTAAAAAAAAAATCTTGTGTCTTCTCCACTAGAAAACTTTAGAAAAACCAATTTTTATTTCTAATGTTGTAAGAAAAAGAATTTAATGGGTTTAACTTAGGCAAAAAAAGTAGGATTAAACATACTTTTGCTTTACATTTTGAGAGTTTAAAATGTGGAGGAGGAACCAATTAAAGTGATTTTTTGTTACTATTTGTAAGAACTGAAAATATGTGAAGATAAATTTTTGTCTAAAAACGGACAATATTTAACAAACAAATAAATCGAATCAACAAATTTGGGATATAATGATTTATCTACGATTTTTGACCATACTCTTCCTACTTATAGCAAAATTACAGTTCTTGTAACATGTTTAGCTTCGAAATTGCATTTAACTGGAACAATAACAGAAATAAACTTAGAGTATGAAATTAAGGTGTGGATATTTTATTACTTATAAAAGTATTTTAAAGTTTTATAAATATAGATTTTTCTTAAAAATGTATCAAAGTAAGTAATGAAATTTTAGAATAATTCTTTTTTTTAATTGATAAGTAACCTAAATATATTCTGGTACAAAACGATTAATAGTCTATAAATAATTTTAAAATTTATAAACCTAATTTTTTTTTATTTATGTGCTTGTGAACTTTAACAGAAACCCCTGCTACCAGAAGACTTTTTTCTGTTCATGACTACGTTGAAATTTTAGTTTCTATTAAAGAATATTTTAGATTCAAGCGGTGTGTACAAGACAAATAAAATATTATTATTTTAATTGAAATGTATAACTTACTGAAAATTTAGTTTTCATAAATATTGCAATTCTAAGCATTTACACAAACTTTCAGCTATTTTTCATAAAAAAAAAAAAGAATACATGAATTCTAAGGTTTTTTTTTTTAATTTCATGATAACAGAGCTATTAGTTTTATTTTAAACCAATAGAAATTAAAAGCATGTAATTAAAATTAATTATAAGGTAATTCGGGGGGAGACGCCCCAGTTGGGGGACGATGCCAGTTTGTTAATAGCACTTTTATATGCGTCGATTAGATAGCAATACAGGGTCATTTGTGTGAAGAGTCTGGTCCGACATTAAGTGTAGCTTGTGAATTTATCTGAATTAATCGTCGTTAATAGGTGCTATTTTTGGATCTCATGAGCATTTGAAGTGGTGTGTACAATCTTTATAATATTCTGTTCCTCATATTTAAAGCTCTCTCGTAAACGTACTTGTTATTGTAAATAACACATTAGCAATATAAGTGAGTCACGCATTATGTTTCACGTACGATGCATGTAGAGGCGGCCATAACGCTACAGAAAAATAAGGAAATAAGCTTGTGTAGCATTTCCCCTCTATACTTGGGGGAAGACGCCACATCATTCAGAATTAAATTAAATAAACTTTAAAATTTGTTTCTTTTAAAAAAAATTGTAACTAAGTATACTATTGTATAAAATATAAATGATTAGTGGTAAAAATTAATGATAAGTGATCCATCACCATCAGTTGCCTTCTTCAACACAGAATACGGGAGCACAGCCCTATTCCTCTGGTAAGAAAACGCAAAACAACCCGGGCGTAAAAAACTAACATCCGAAGTCTTAACTGAATCAGAGAGGAGAGAAACTATGCGTGAAAAGGCCCGAAGAAAGCTAAAAAAGGCGGGTAAGGTCAAAACAAATAACAAGAACTTTCGAAAAAACGGAAGAAAAAAAGAGACGCGTCAGTTTGTTATCCTCGAGCGAAGAAATTCCTCTAGATACTAGTGGTGACAGTTTTGATGAGGACGATTTTTGTGCTGTGTATAAAGAGTACTTTTATGCTAAAAAAGGTCCCAAGTATGACTGTATTCAGTGCATCAAATGTAACAAATGGTTCCACGAAGATTGCAATGATAATCATTTGCAGTGAGTGAAATATTGTGTAGGCTATCGTTCGAACCTGTACTGTTATTATTTTTAGCAAGCTAATTATGAAAGAATTTAATTTTTTTCTATAGTTATCATTACTTCATATTTAATCTTGTAATGTTTGCTTTATTTTTTTTAAAAATTTTTGAGGTGTTGTTGCATCTTACTCCATGACTGGTGGCAGCTTCCCCCATATATGGGGGAGCATGTCACAACTAAATTGAATTTCTTTAACACATTAAATTTATTATTTATTTTCCTATTAAGAATAGAATTAACTTGTATACATAACCAATTAAATATTGAAAAATAAAGTGTATTTTTTTCATGGTATTGTCATTTCAATTTTTAATGTACTAATCGAAAAATCCTTAAATGGGGCAACTTTCCCCGATTTACCTCATATATTTAGCACTATATATATATAGTTTTCAGTGGAACGAACTTGAGGTTGGTATTTCTTTAAATAGTTGTAGTCGGTCAAAAAAAATACTTTTTAATCTAGTTCCAAATTTTATTGACGAACACAAAGTAAAAAGCAGAAGTACAAGCACATACGGAAGTTAAGGCAAAGGACAAAAGTGTTCCTTTTTCTCATTCCTTAGAACCCAGGTTTTACACCTTTCTTTACTGGAAAAGAGCATCCAGTATCTTCGATAATAAAATAGTTCCGGTATTTAATACACAGATTGATCAGAATCGATGAATGATACAATACAGCAGCATCTCACTTTGAAATTCGTCAATGTCGCTGTTTTTATAGTTAAAACGGCACTTCCCATTAGACACATAAACTAAAAGAGTTGTGGGGTAAATGCTAACCCACATACTCTACTAAAGCATGTAACTAAGTTGGGCAAGCAAACTCATGCTTATTGGAAATCGTTTCAAAATGTATACACAACTACTGTAATAATAATATAGTGGTAACTATATTAATAGTATGCGAAACTATTTACAGCGAATGACAGCGCCTATATGGCTGGAAGAGTGGAGGCACCACATCACCCCCCTGGAGTGAAAAATAGGTTTAGCCTGGAAAAAAATAGAGTTGATTGTGATCAGCGAAGTCTAGAGATCTGAGAAGCAATTGCGATCAGCGAGGCCTGAAGAGTAGTACGAGCGGAGATCCGTGCGCCTGAAGAGTAGCGTAGGCGGAGAATCCGTATGTCAGAAGAGTAGCGCAGGCGGAGAATCCGTGTGTCAGAAGAGTAGCGTAGGCAGAGAATCCGTGTGTCAGAAGAGTAGCGTAGGCGAAGAATCCGTGTGTCAGAAGAGTAGCGTAGGCGGAGAATCCGTGTGTCAGAAGAGTAGCGTAGGCGGAGAATCCGTGTGGCAGAAGAGTAGCGTAGGCGGAGAATCCGTGTGTAGAAGAGGTAGCAGTCCGGCGAAGAGTAGCGTAGGCGGAGAATCCGTGTGCCTGAAGAGTAGCGTAGGCGGAGAATCCGTGTGTTAGAAGAGTAGCGTAGGCGGAGAATCCGTGTGCCTGAAGAGTAGCGTAGGAGGAGAATCCGTGTGTTAGGAGAGCGGGGAGTGTGTGGAGTAGCGTAGGCGGAGAATCCGTGTGTTAGAAGAGTAGCGTAGGCGGAGAATCCGTGTGCCTGAAGAGTAGCGTAGGAGAGTGTGTGGAGGAGGGGGAATCCGTGTGCCTGAAGAGTAGCGTAGGCGGAGAATCCGTATGCCTGAAGAGTAGCGTAGGTGGAAGCGGGGATCCAGTTGTCTGAAAAGTAGGCGAAAGTGGGGATCTAGTTGTCTGAAGAATAGGCGGAAGGGAGGATCCGGGAGCCTGAAGAGAAGCATCAACGAGTAGTGATGTCAGCACAGCAGGCAAGTAGAAAGATCCAAGAAAACACGGCATCCAGGGCAAAGGAAGGTAGACAGTGGCATCCAATAGCAGATTCAGTGGCATCAAAGACAGGCAGCGACATCCGGTAGCAATCTAACAGCAAAGGCAGGCTAGTCCTAGGTCACCATTATGTGGCGACAGGTGAGACTCCGGGTCACCATTAGGGGGGGGGGGGTAAATGCTAACCCACATGCTCTGCTAAAGAACGCAACTAAATTGGGCAAGCAATGTCATATTTATTGGAAATCGTGTCAAAATATATATACAACTACTGTAATAATAATATATAGTGGTAACTATTTATAGTAAATGCGAAACTATTTAAAGCGAATGGCCGTGCCGCCTATATGGCTGAAAGAGTGTAGGCGCCACAGAGTTAACTATCGTGCGATGAGTGAGTGAGTGAGTGAATATTAACGTCCCACTGTTCAGCTACACGAGGGCTTTTGGGGACGGTCCGCATAATTTTGAACCATGGTCAAGTGACGCTATATATCGTTTGATGTCTTTGAGGGTTTAATACGTGATCACATAAGTTAAAGAAAGGTCCGCGAAAGAAAAATTAATTTTATACACCCACGTATTCAATTTTATATAGTATTTTCTCCTTTCTGTTATCATTATTCCTTAATTATGAATTTTTTAAATTTATTTTGCATCAAAACATAACATCACCTAAATACAAACCAAAAAATATTGTTGCAATTCGACGAATACTCGTAATAAACAGTATTACAACACATGATCCCATTATGCTTTTGATATTTTACAGTGAAATAAATTTTCAAGGTATAAAAAGGGTGAAAATTTTATTTTTTTATTAAAATTGGTATTTATTAAGAATATTTTGAATTAAAAAAGATTTTTAAAAAAAAATATCTAAAGAAGAAACACTTAGTTAAAACAGTATATAAACTTTTGATCATCAAAAATGTTAATATTGAACTTCACTTATACATTATATAAACTTGGGAAGTGTAACATTTATTTCAGGGAACAAATATTATTAGAATATATTTTCAAATCGCATTAATGGTGGATATTTTTTTTTACTGCCAAATACCTTACGTAGTGTCATTTACCCCACTCATGTGTAGTTTTTTCTCCCTGCTTTTCGGCAAAATCTGATGTGAAGAGAAACTTCGAAGATATTTAACATTTCATTACTCTAGTTTTTTATTTCTTTTTCCTCCCATTTTTCTAGGTAAACAGCATAGTAAAAAAAAAAATAGATAATGATTTAAAATAATGAATTTCCCCAGAGTTGGTGTTTTCATTCCTACGAAATGGAGATTTGCCTCACATTTTCAGCCTCCCACTCCTTCCCACGGTTAGATGGAAGATTAATAATCATGATAGCAACAATAATGAAGACGAATTCGCTTTCGGTTTTAACATTTTCTTCCGAGCAAGCAGGAAGCGAACAACTTTACTTGAGGCTGCATTTAGCCCGGCACATCTTTTTCTCATTATTGGTGGATTTAGCTCTCCGATTGATAGATCAGTGATTAAAGTTGTGGAACTATCAAGAGAATTCTTAATCGTTCACCGTTGTACTTTTTAGTCTCGAGGGGGAGTAATTGAGGGTCATTTTTCTGTGTAAGTTTGATCTAGATAGAACAATAATTTTTAATATAAATGCAAGCACTGTACAAATACAGAAAATAATGCCAATCTATGTTATGCGCAATCTCTCTATGTATTTATTTAACTAAACGAAGTAATTATGTTTGTTTTATTTATTTATTTATTTTGGTCTTGAAGAAAAATAATTGAAGATCATTCCTTATAAATTTAGATTGTGCGGATCTTACATTAAAAATGAAAGCACAATAAAAATACAATGCAAAATTTATGCGTATGTCTTTAGTTTTATTTATGCGAGTAGTTATTTTTTAATTATGTTTTTTTTTTCAAATTTGAGAAGTAATTGTATTTCATTGTAGTAATTGGCATTCTCATATAAGTTTAGATGTGCGGATTTTGAAATAAAAATGAAATACAGATGCAAGGGGTGATGCAATCTATACAATGTATGTATTTACTTAACTATGCGTAGTAATTATGTTTATAATTGTGTTTTATAGTCTTGAAAAGAAGAAATTAAAGGTCTTTCCTATATAAATTTTAATCGCATGAAACTTGTTGTGAAAATGCAAGCACAATATAAACACAGAAATCAATGCCAATTTATGTAATGCACATTCTGCCTATGGATTTATTTAATTATATGTGTAGTAATTACGTTTAAGTTATACTTTCTTAATCTCGAAGAGAACTAACTGAAGGCCATTCCAGTGTAAATTTAGATCAAGTGGGGATGTTGTAATAAAAATGAAAGCACAAGGGAATACAAGGAATAATGCCCCCCTCCAATCAACGTAACACAATCTATTTTATCTACACACAATCTGTATACTTATTCAATTATATGCATAAAGTATTTTATTGAGTTCTTAAATATTTAGACAATGGTTTTATATTTATATATTTTTTTCATGAAAGATTACTTTCTTCGTTAAATTGAGTGGATAAATTAACAGTTAAGAGTATTGTGTTTTGGATCATCATCATTTACAAAACTTAAATTACCAGCCCCATTTTAAAAATCTGTCAAATCTAGCCATTGTTTCGAAGTATATGTGACTTTGTGTAATCTTTAAAAGCTGACTTTATTTGTTCAACATTCAACTAATGCATTCAACACATTTGTAATTAGCTCTTTAAGGAAATATATAGATTTTAATGTAACACTAAGACAATTTTAACAATCAGTTGTGCGCGCGTTCAAGATTTATAAATTTAAGTGTAAGTTATTGTGAATTTCTTTTGTAAAAATCAAACTCTTTATGAAAGGGGGTACCAATTCCTCTAAGATTTATTTATATAAACCAATAACGGAATCATTTATTTATTATTTACTTTTTAAAATTAAAAAAAAATGCTTATAGAAAAACATAAAATTCTATACCATATTTTTTTTCAAAAATTAATTATATAAAATTAAGATTGGTTATATAAACATCACAAACATTTGTACCTATATAGAGGATTCAAGAATGCGTTGATCAAGTATCAATTTATAGAGTGACAATAAAAGAATAACATAGAATTTAACATCCTTTCATGCTGCAATATCTAATGGTACGTCATAAATTGTACATTTAATATAAAAAAGGAATTCTAAATATGAATCTAGTTTTAACTGGGCAAAAGTTTTTTAATTTAAATCTAAAATATCACGTAAGTAATTTCATTGATGGAAAATGAAAATTTTCAAAAAAATCTGCTTATATTTTTTGGATATAAATAAATGTAGCGTATAACTCAATTTTTGCATAGAAAACCTAGATATTTAGGAAAAAAACTGACTAAATCCGCTAAATGTAATAGATTTATTTTCCCACCTTAGCTAGTTGTTCTATGAAATAATTGGTAATCTGCAAATTAAACAATGATATACCACCAAAGAGAAAAATAAACAATTTACATCAAAACAAAACTATTATTTTGTAAATTAACTGATGATAAACAGAAAAAAACTTTCTCAAAATGCATTTTCTATTACGGTTAGAATAATTAATTGATAAGTAATTAAAAACTAAATGTACATTAATAGTATTTTTTCTAAATTAGTTAAGAGAGTTAAAAAAAATAACAGAATGTAATGCAGGAAGAGAGAAAGCTGAAGTTATTTTTAAAATTTTTTTAATGATTATATAAATTACTTGGCTATTTATTCCTACTGGCAAAAAAAAAAAACAACCTTGCGATATTTTTTTTAAAAGAAACGTTTTCAAAATTTATATTGTTTTTATTTCATTAGTGATTAGGCAATGTTATTCCATAAAATAGTTCGTTAATACCTGGAACCCGATTATTTTATCTATTTTGACTGATTTGGTGAAATAATTCAGGAAATACCTAATTATTGTACGAAATAACGGAATATATACTTTAATACAATCATAACTTTAAGACACAAACATCTAAGGAAATTTTCAAGAAATTTAAAATGTATGCATTAATTTTAAAATCTAAAAAATCACTTTGTTAACAGTAACCATATGCCTATTGTAGTATCGATGTTTGAATGCTATTATTAATTATTTTAGTCGTTGTATAAGACTTTATTTTGACATATATCACTTTAAATAAGTTTGCTTATTAACCCTAATACAATGTGCTTCATTTTTTTATATAAAAGATTTGGAGGATAATGAACAAAATAATACATTTATTAATCCTTCTTCAGAATGAATTTAATTCAAATAATCTCTCATCTCTGTTTTTATTAGTTTTTTTAATAATGGTGCATTTTTAAACTTGCAATTAACTTTTTAATGCTAAAAACTTGGGTAAATAAATTTGGGTAAGAAAAATCGATCTATTAAAATAAAAACTCGTGTCGTTTTCTTTATTAAACCTCGCTGCTATTATAATATAAACAGTCTATTCCACGTTTTATATTTTAATGAAGATTATAAATTTAACACATTTGAATCTAAGTTTATATATTACACTTGAACTTACAAACCTAAATACAGAAATGCATCACAATTGTAACAGCCCATTCACAAAAGTAATAAGAGCTTATAACCGATTTTTAGATATCTACGGAATTTTTTTTTAAAAAATGACCACATATCAGAGAATAAAAAGAACTTATGTTATTCATTTAATAGCATCTTCTTTTCTTTTTTCTCAACAAGACATTAAAAAAATACCTTACCTTTTTCATCGAATACTCTATTTTATCTTCTATTTATCTGTCTAACTTATACCTCTCTATAATAAGATTACCGTAAATCAGAGATATTATATTTTCAGATTCGTTAAAACCTTCGGAAAACAGTAGAAAGGCGAAAAGAGAACGTGGATTCCGATATATATATTGGATTCAATCAGAGAGGAGACTGAAAGAAACAAAAGTGAAGAAAAAGAAGAATCAGTAGCCTTTGGATTCAACCACCATCATTTAGCGCTTTCGCCAAGGAGGAAGGGGGAAAAAGAAGAAAAAGAAAACTTTCCTGGAATAACTGACCAGATACACTAGAGAAAAGACGAAATCGTTCGGGACGCAGGAGCAAAAAGAAAACAAAAACAAAAGTCACTAAAATGTCGCCTGCTTGCTTGTATTTCTATTTCTTTATTGTGCCACCTTCCCGTTGGGAGTTTGGCAAAAGAGTTCAACACAAGTAAAGAAAAAAAGAAAAAGAAATAACTGTGACCGTGGCGAGGAAAAAATCACTCTTGCGGTGATTGAGCCTCTAGACTAATGTTACCCTTTGTAGATTTTCAGAGACTTGACTCAAATTGCGACTTTTAAAGCTCGTAAAGATTGTGAAAATTTATATCTGGGGCTTAGGTTGTAAATCTAAAAGTGCCGAAAGTTATCAGGTCCTGTTAAAGATTCATCTATTCCATAAGGTGACTTAAAGAGACAAACGACATGGAATTCAAGGTTAAATAACTTATCACTTTTCATGAACAGTTGTTTATGAAGAGGGGGACTGCATTTCGTAGAAAGGGGAAAGTAAAGTACTGACTTAAGGTATCCGACTACTTGCGGCAACTTTTTTTTTTGAGAAATGGAGATATAGAGATTTTTTGTGGTTTTTATATTTGTTTAGTACATTTTAAGAAAAATATGCTAAAATTAAGAAGAGACTATTACTAAAATGGGAAACAATTGGTAATATTTACAAAAAATAACATAAACAGGGCCCCTTCTGTACCAAAAGTTTACGAACAAATTTTCAAATTTCAATTCTGTTGTGCTGCTATGTTATTCATTTTTGAAATGACCTTCAGGGTAAGAGATATTTTAATTTTTACAAAAACTAGAGCACTTTATCTTAGTTATTATATGAAATTGCTTAAAATAACAGTGATTATATTCACATAAGGCACTGTAAATTTTGTAATAAAACAGTGATCGATAAATCTGAAGGTAACCCACTTCTACTATTATACAGAACATACACAAAAAATTTCAGTTAACTATTTTCAAAACTTTTTTAGCAATTGCCGTCCCATTTGACTGTTTAAAAAACACATTTCGTATAAAACTCATTCTAAATTATGACATCTTGCTTAAAATAATGGCATCTGATTTTAATAAAATACTTGTAATATTTATTCTAGTAAACGGAAAATAATAAATTTCTTACTTTTATAAATATGGCATATAAAATAAAATCATAAAAAAATTTCTTAATTTTTTGCAAAATTCACAATTTTAGGGTAGTCGGATACCTTAAAGGAATGTGGTCACGAAAGAGCGCAAAATTTATATTATAAAATAATAATTTAAAGCACGGGTGACCAACCAAATAACCTTGAGGGCCACTCCTTCAAATAAATTATAATCTCGCAGGCCGCATATAAAAATATATATTAGATTTTCACCCATTGCAAACATTTATTGGAGGGAAAATTTAAAGCAAATTGATATTATTATTACTTTCATTCTTTTCCATGCATACAAACACAGACAATATAATAATAATAATCAATAATCAAATGCTTAATTTAATTAATCAGTTAGATATTTCTCAACTCTTTCAATTAATTTTTGCAAGTCGAGCTCAATGCTTGTATTTGCGCATCACAATTGATGTTGCGGGTTTTCGTCCGTTAAGTTTGAGTGGAATTTACCTTTGATAAATTTCAATTTCGGGGGGGAAAAGATTCGCAGTGACATACACATCGTGATAAAATAGAAATAGCTATGGAATTTATTTGTTTAAAAACTCTAAAAACAAAAATATTGCACAAAATAGTCTTATTGTGTAAAGTTGTAATGAATCTCTTGGGCTGCAAAATTATTCAAGGTTGGTTACTCCTGATTTAAAGGTTACTATTTTCAATTACCTAACATCAACAACGATTATTAAATGAGGCTAATTTTTCAGTTGTTTAATGTGTTTTTTTGTCATTTATTTATTTATTATGATAGGAAGCGGGATACATTATAACGGTTTTGTGTTTCAATTTCATTTATTTTTGCTAAAACTATTATTTTATGAATATTTTAAATGTTTTTTATGAATCAGATTTTAATTGATGGTACTTTAAATTGATATATTTCTCTCGTAAAATAAATACAATGATATATGAAATTTAGATTATGTTGAATAAATTATTTATATTTATCTCAATTGCAAAAATAATAGAATCATTTTTAAGAAAAATATACATCACAAAAATTCATGTTTAAATCTCACGTGTTAAATACTTTATTTCGTGTTCATGTATGAGTAAAAATTTGAGTAAGGAATTTTATTTTAAATTAAAAAAACAAAACAATCGTCAGTTAAAATGTACAGGAATGAGAAAACAGAGAATATTTGAAATAACTCATAATATTGTAAATATATGGGGGAAAATGTTTTTTGTTTTTTTATCAGGCTTTCTTAAAGGGAGAAAAGTCTTCAAAATAGCACCTAGTGTAAATTTCTTTAATGTTGGTAAGAAGTATAATTTTGATACAAGAGTTTTTTTACCAGTACTGTGGATTTGCATAATTCTAAGAAAATGAATAACATTCGAATTCTCTTTTTCCAGATCAAAATGGCATTTTTATAATTTAATGTTTATAAAAAGGCATTTTTACGACTTCAAAATGGAACAAAAAATAATTTAATTACATTTATATAGTACTTTTATAAACTAAACTCAGTGGCGCAACAGCCCATTAAGGCTAAGTCCTACTGTGCCCGTCTCAGTATTCGTGACCTTGAGCGCTGAGGTGCATGAGCAGATGCTCCGGTCAGGGGATCAAACTGACATAGTACTATTATAGAAAGACTATATACTCATAATAACTTATTTTGACATGTACTGTACTGTGATTTCCATTTGTTCTGGTTATGTAATGAGGTAAAAAAATGATTTGTTGATAATTTAGAACGTTATTTTATCTGTATTTTCTAAATTTTATTTCTCTCTAATAATATAGGCAAATAAAGTGGAAGGTTGATGCCTTAAAACATTTTTAAGCTTCCTGTTTTATCCCTAATTATAAAATTTGTTCAATTATTATTCTGAGGCTATCTTAATATTCTTTTTAATACTTTATTCCCTTGCTTAGTGTTTTACTTTAAGTTATGTGTAATATTAATAAATTATTATAATATTATATACATACATATCCACATGTCCCCAAACGTTGGTTATTTTGAAATATCCCCGACACAGGCTTTTGGTGATTTACTTGAATATTGTTATTTAAATTGACTTTGAAAATGAATTATTTAAGAGATTTGAAATGTTGGAGAAGTTAGAATATATGTAGTTTGTAGCACATGCAAACTCTCTGTAAGTTCCATTTAATAATTGCTGGGAGATAATGTTAAATTTGAAAGGAAGTGGAATAAAGACCTTGTATTATTGGGTCATAAATATGATATATTTCACTTTGTAATATAACTTTAGAGCAGCTATATAAAATTAAGCTGACATCAAGTGTATGGTTCATTACAATACTTATTTTAGGTTTTACGCTTTGGATAGTTACTGCTTATCGGGTTTCGACAGGATCAAATTTTACAGTAACTTTTGTGATACGTATGTACGCTTTTTATTTATTGTTTGGATATATTTATACAATTTTGTTACTTAGTTTATAGTAAATTGTGAACTAAATACAAACTGAAGCTGCATAAATCATAGAAATACGTGCATTATAATATAAATATGATATGTATACCATAAAAGGTATCCGCATTGAAAGTTTTCCATCATATTAAAAATACATGTATAGATGTTTCAATTACTTTATTCAAAACTTGAGAGTTAAATATCTATGCAGAAATTTTATATTTAAATATTAATATATAGATCCATTTTTTTTTGTATTCTAAATAATATTGATGAAATGCGTTTTACTTTACATTGCTTCATTATAAAGAGACTAATTCTCCTATAGAAATCAGTTATTTTATTATAAACTTACCTTTCTTAAAGTAAATAAAAATAAAATTATTACATTACATCGCTTACGTTCAACTGTACTTCTGAATCAAAGATAAAATAATGTAAATATGTATTAATTAAGATACAATATAATATTCATCCTGTCGTGGGCAGAGAAGATAAAACAAATATTTTAAATCAGCGGTCGCTAAGCCTTAGAACTTTGTGGACATCTAAACGTATGAATTTATATTTGGTGTACCACTGTTATGATTGGCCTTTTATGTCGTTTATTTCCATCTCTATTTACATTTCTGTAGCAATGAGAAGGAATTTCACGAAAGTAAAAACAAACCGGGAACGCAAAGTAACATCAGCAAATAAAAATGTTATGCCTTCTGGTTGCTTAAGTCCCGCTCTCAAATGTCACTAGATACATCCAGAAAAGGTAGATAAAAATTCACTAAACTCAGAAAGAATTTTGCTAATAGTAGCTAAAATTTTTAAAAAGTATAATCCATATTCCGTTATAAGTCTTGTAAATCATCCTTTCTGAAACTAAATCTTCATAAAAAATGTATATATTTATAAATGTGCCCCAATTTTTCAGTGGATTATCAATAATTTTGCATGGATCATAGGTTGGTGTGGCTGCTGTTTTAAATAACTTCAATTTTTATCGAAACATAATGAGTGTTTTTTTTTTACTCCTAATTAAAATAAGAAAAATAAAAGTAATGCTTGATTTGTGAATTATTTAAATATTAAGAATTATATTTTATTATTTATTCATTTTTTTGGTTCATATTGGGAGTCTAAACTATGTTCTAAATACATTTTTAAAAATACTAAGCAAACACATACAATGCTATACCCAAGTCTAATTTTCGAACTTCCGTACTCGTAAATAAAAATTCTTCAATAACTTGATTTAAAAAATAAATAAATAAAAATTTTAAAAAAATATCAATTAAAAGTAAGTACAAGAATTAAATAATCCTTCAATAGAAAAACAAAATAAATTAATTTTAGTAGAAAAGTACTGGCCTCTGCTTTAGATGTAAGAGCTGCTTTTAGCTTCTAATATTATGCTGTTGTCACTGATGAATGTTTCATTTGTTATTCCTTTAACTTAGCTTTTGAATTTCCACTCGCTAAATTGTGACTGTAAATAAGATAAATAATGCAGTTATTATTTCATACATAATATTTAAAAAGCGAATAATTATTAATAGTCCTATTCAAATATATATATTAGGGTTTTCTCACAATGGCCTAATTTCATGTGACGTCATAGTCACATGATAACTACAATCACGTGTTTCCAGCCAATCAGTTCATACACTTCGTTGCTGCCAAATTTTTTCTTTCTGCAGGAATTTTCTTTTAAAAAGTACACATTTTTCAGTAATAGTAGGGCACATAGGTAAAACAAAATGCACTTGATTTTAAAAAAAAGTATGACATAAATTTTTTTTTAATTTTTAATTTTGAAGAATCTTAATTTTTGAGCATCTTTACACAATTATCAAATATAAATTTTTATCTAAATTTTACAAGTAGTACAACATGTACAAGTCGAATTCAGAGGAGAATACGAGAGTGTATTTATCATAAGACTGTCACAAATTTAGACCAATTAGTCATTTTATAAATTTAAAATTTATTTTCATGACGTTGTAATAGATTATTTTCACTTATTTAAACATTCTGAAGTGGAACTTGCAATACTCTTTTTTTTTATTTGTTGACGTTTAATAATTTTAAAATTTTAATGCAGACTTTGATAAAGTATCTTTCGTTTTGATACAATGCTGCTAAATTTAAAACTATGGTTGAACATTTTTCAGCAATTTGTCTTTCAAAAGGTTCTGATCCGAAAAGAAAACTTATTTTCTTTAGATACCAAAACAGGAAATAAAATTTTATCCTTCATGACGATATATTGTTTAGTAGAAAAAACAAGTTGAAGCTTATAGATATTGTTTTTAATAAGTGTTACTTTGTTTTGACATAGACTTTTTTTATTTTACCTATAGGTAGCATTTCTGAAAACTAATATTAACTATTGAAAACTTTTATTTATTTTTTACTAATATTTATCTCGAAAGTTCGACTGAATGACTGTGGGTTTTCATTTATTCTTTGATATCAAAGTACAATTGAAATAATTAAAAAACTACACCATAAAATTAAATTTTTTCAATATTCTCATTAAAAAACGTTTTTCGTCATTTCACATTAAAAATCATTCCCTTTTTGTATTCAGATAATCAAAAATCAATAAATTACGTTAAAATATGTTGAATATGAATTCCTTTTGAAAAAACATGAATGAAAACTATAATAAAAAGTATTTCTATAAAAAAAATGGGTAACTTATTCGTATATAAGTGTAAAAATCAATATCAGTAATGAATGTAAAAGTAAAATGGTGAATAATAATAGTAATTGGGCAGAAAATGTTTGATTCACCAAGCAATCATGCTTATAATTTTTCGTCCATTTTGTTTCTTATCTTCATAAAACACTGTTTTTAATCTCATTTTACCCATTATACACATACAATTAAAATCTGCAACTTACTATTTAATCCATTTTTATAAGCATTAAATATATGCATACCTTATAACATTTAATTACTTTGTGGAAACAGAAGTATACTGGCACTAATTATGCAAAATAACAAAGAAAAAACTGTTCCAGAGGGCGCATGATTGACTAAAGTTGGTGACCATATGTCAACTTTTTACAAAAAAAAACATACAAACTTTGCCGTTTGTACTCTACTAAAGCATATGGGAAGAGGACAAAATACATTTGTATAGATCGCAATCTCACACTACGTGTTGATCTTTGTTTTCTTAAATTTCACGGAAAGTACTATGTATAAATTCTTAAATTTTTTATTACACTATATCTAACTTACAAATGTTTTTTTTTTTTTAGATTTTAGTATCTATAAATTATATTTCCTAAATATCATGTAATTCCATATAAAAATAAATGCAAAGCATAAGATGTCCTACTTTGAAATAGCTCCCAGTGGACAGTGAAAAGCATACTTCCCACACAAAATATGATTTTAAAAATCAAATTAATTTTAGGTAATAAGCTGAATGAATTTATTTTTTCTAAAAAAAAAAATCAATTTCAAACCCAAAAATATTTTAACATATAACTAGAAAAAATAATGGCCCTTTAAAGAGTAAAAAGATAAATTCTGAAAAATACATTTTATCCAGGAATGTATTTCTTTAGATGTAAAATATTTAAATGCAGAAGCATTGCCACTAAAAAAAACTTTTAAACTAAAAATGTATTTTTTGACCGCTGTTAAGTATACTTATTCATAAGAATTATACAAAAGAATAAATTTCTAAAATTCCAACTTGAATCATAAGCCGACTTACAAGATCAGAGATCAACCTTGTATAAAACTGAGCAATGAAAGAAAAAAAAGTCTTCCCAAAGTAGCACCCATATTGACCATCGAGAAAAATGGTTCCCTTCTCAAGGATTATCTTTTAAAATTACCAACTCGAGAGGGCCTAGCTCTTCTTTCATGTCATCAGAGGATTTCCACCAGAACTTATAATCACATTTCAGCTACCTTTCCGGCTCCTTTTCGTGAATAATTAATATTGATTTCCAACGTCCCCATGCCCCGAAACTGCATCTGTTACAAAGCACTTTAATGTGTGTTTACTTAACGAACAAAGTTCTTTTTTTTCCCTCTCCCCCGACAGTCACTTTTAAAAAGTAATGTGCACAACCCATTACGGAAAAATAACTAATAAAATTCTTCCTGCGCTTGTGCAAATAAATGTGGCCACCAAAGAGAGAGAGAGAGAGGAATTTTTCTCGAGGAAGAAGAAATATCTTCTGGCTAAAGAAAAAAAAGCGACAGAGAGAAAGACAGCGAACAGAAAGACATCTTCCACTGCGACCTTACGGTTTAGCGTCCCAATTAGATGATGATCATATGGAAGTATAATGAAGATATAGATGACTCCGTAGACCATTAAACTGTCTCCTGCTCTGGATAATAATTACGCCGAGAGAAAAGAGGCAGGAGGTTAAACAGCCATTAAACATTCCAAAGAAGGAAGCCGGTTACAAAAGGAATTACTCGAGGATTGTATGGCTTTGTGCAAAAGCTCAGCACTCCCTTTATTTGTAATCTTTGTTGGGAGGAAATATTGGTCATAGTTCTTCTCTAATTAGGCAGTTTGCATTCAAAACGGTTGACAGTCTGTTTCTTTGGAGCTCTTCTGGAGGTGTAAATGAGGATCACTACTGAGCATCAAATGGGGATGTGTACAAGGAAGTGAAATTTTGGATTAAACTGCCAGATAAATATTTAACGTAAAGTGGGTAGGGTTAGGTTAGCTGTTGTCCCATTCCCTTCAAAGCAAAAAAGGAGATAGAAACCATTGCATGGGACAATCAATATAATTCATCCGTAACGCGACTATTCTTAACTCGATATTGATAAAGTTTTAATTAATGGTTAGAAAAAAAAAACGTTCAAATCTTTTCATTATTAGCATGGATTCTATTTGGATATACATTTATATAAAAGTGAGAATTTATTTAATATATACTCTAATGAGTGGTGTGATGGCTTCTGTATTATCTTAGCTAATATTTTTTGTTTCTATCAAATTCACGTCAACATCTGGGTAATGTTGATATTAAAGATAACGTTTCTTGATAGAATGTTTGCTTGTGCTGTACTTTTCTTTCATCAAAAATGATTAATGGTTAATAATCTGGTTTGTTTGCAGGTTTTTTAATATTGCATTTGAGTACTTGAAACATGAGTATCAAAATTATCGCAGTGTATCAAACTAATTATGGATTTTATAAGACAGTATATTACTCTTGGTTGAGAAAAGAGCGATTAATTAAACATCATTGCACAATTTACAAGTAACAATTGAAGAAAATCAATAAGTTTAGTGAAAATACCTTAAATAATATGTAGTTGAACGGAAATTAAATAATGATGTTAAAGTTTCGATTAGTATTGGATTCATATCTTTCATGAAGAAAGGATTTGGAATTAGATAGAAAAATAAGATTTGAAATCCTTATTTTGAAAGTTAGGATCCATGCATACAAATAGGTAATCATCAATTATCTTAACTAATAGTTTGCTATTTTATATACTTTGGTTTTGAAAAACTAAAATAAACAAAGCACATTAAGTCCCCCCCCCATTTTACTTCAATTATAATTTTAAGAATAATATGAATGATAATAAAATCTAATACATTCTTTAAATATTCTCTAAATCATCACAAACTGCTAATATAAACTTAATATTCTATTCTACAAAATCTTAAGAGTACATCAACAGAATCCTGTCAATCTAGTTTTGTGATAAATAAAAATTATATTAATTAAACTCTACATTATGAAAATTTAGTATTTTATTAATCGGTTTTTTTAGTAATTTTTATGATTCTTGCAGAAATACAATTTTTCATGCTGAGTATCAATATGGAACTAAGAGCTGTAATAAAATTTCTTGAAAGGGCCACTGAAATGGATCATTAGATGAAAAAAAGTTTAAGTAGATATAACGTTTTATTACGGCATGAATATACATATCTATATTTTTGAACAAACCAAAAATAAGAAAAGTTTCGTTAAAAATCAAAACAATTCTCATCGCATTCTTCGATGGTAATCCATAGGGATCGATCCATATAAGGAATACTTTCCTCTGAACAAAAACTTACCAACAAGAAATATTTTGAATGTTTTAAATCGTTTCATAGCCAGAAATAGTCCCATTCGTCAGGAATATCGGGAGGAAAAACAATTGGTGTTTGTTGCATGATAAGGCCACCAATCAAATCTCACTAAAGGTGAGATAATAATTGGCAATATATATATATATATATATATATATATGTCTTAATGTTATTTTATCAAAACTTAATAATTTTATGCGTTACTGTTATTGACTTTTCTATTATCCGGAAAAATGTTTTTTGATGTACTCACATGTAAGTCTTTATCTAATTGTTTTAATTTTGATTTAAAATATTTTAGTAATAATTATAGGCTATAATATTATAGTTTTACATTAATAGATTATGGTTTTATTTATAATAATAGTTAAATTTCTCTAGAAATTTCTTGCTTTCCCTATGACCCAGAGTATTGGCATATTCAGGTGAAGGTTGGCTGGCCGGAAAACTTTGTTTAAACCTGCAATCCTGGTTCCTAAGGCCAGGAGTTTGCTCTAGTACCACTGTAGTTAAGATTATTCTATCATGGCTATAATTATCTTAGGTTTATAACTAATTTTTGTATATTTTTGTAATACATATATATATAATTCTCCGTATTCACCTGATTTGGCATCCAGCAAGTTCACAACACTTAAACTGAGGTTAAAAAGGTGTTATTTTGATGATAATCTTCTCTTCCATTGTTTCGACAGCACCGGATGGACCCTGACCTTCTTTAGAATTCCATTCCATACCGTCCTGTTCTTGGCTAAGAATTTTCACTTAGTCGCATTGACAGATCTCAAGTCTTTTTTCATATAGTCAATCCATCAAATTTTGGTCTCTTTTTTTTCGTGTACTGAATGGTTTAACCAAGAAGACTTTTTGTGGCTCGATTGTTATCTAATTTTATTTCAATCCTATGCATTACTATGCATTTACTTGCAATTAGATCCGACTCTTTAAATAGTTTGTAAATTACCCAGTTGATTCTTCTTAATTAATTATTCCACTTAATTCCACGATACTTTCTTTAAGTATTGAAATCTTCATCTTTCTCAGTAATTGCTCCGTCAGCATATGTGAAAAAGGGGCCTAATTTTGATGACGTTGTGACTATACGAACTTCATCGAAATGAGCTTTGGAGACAATCCTACTGCATAAATTCGAACAGACATTAGAATCGTTCATAATCCACTATAACAAATGTATTGAAGCCAAAAGAGCTTCTTTTGAATGAAAATCTGTAAAGAAGCATAATTACTAGTTTTTACTTAATTTTATAAACCTAGTCTTAAAAATTCTTCAACACGCTGACACTCTCAGTTCTCTTCTAAACAATACTTTTATATTGAACAAAAATCATTTATTGTTCAGGAAATATTAAGAAATAAAAGTGCGAAAAATGACGAAATTCCTATTATTTAAAAAACAGGCTCAATCTAATATGGGAAACCATCAGTCCTGTATGCCCATAACTTTATCCCTTCAAAAAATTTATCATTATTTCCTTTTTTTTTATAAGAAATAACAACAACTAATCTACCCGTTCAATAATCACTTGTACTGGGAATAATGCAGGATTCCCAAATGCGTATTACTCTTCATAATTCCACACACAATTCCTGGAACTGGTATAAAAAACTGGGAAACTAATTTTTATTTTTCTATATAGTTCCCCACTAACTTTTTTTCCCTGGCTACAACTCAGCGAGCAAGAACAAATTAAAACACCATGCTTTTACAACAATACTTATTCCCATGAAAAATGGAACTCTGTCCCTACTTCTTTTTTTCTTCCCCTGACGACATAATGTTCTCTCTTCTCTCTCTCAGAAACATTCGCACTTCTGCACCAACAGACACAAAATCGGTAATGCAGATTAATGGCATTTTAATAATGTCCTCAGCATATCTCAAGGGAGTGTAAGCGACAATTATCAGTGTTGTCAGAATAATTGCAGCGTGCTCGTCCAGACAAACGATTCACGCTACTGAACTACAAGTGCACCCTGAAACGCTCTGTGAAAGGCATGTTCTAATTTTTTTTTAAATGTTATTTCTATTGGAGTGTTTCAAAACTCTCAACAATTGAGTCTGTAGGGGATCTCGATTAAAATTATTTATGGGTGACAGGGTTGTGATTTTCTATGAGATAAGTAATTTTAAAACAGTTTTCCACATGATGATTGATTTTTATTCCTGACTCGCCTTGAAGTTCTATTTTTGCTGGGTATTTTTTGCATTATTATTTTAAGGTTCAACCGTGTTGAAGATATACAATTGAAATAATAACTGGTCAATGAGAGTCAAACTGAAAACAACGCAAAAAACATAGCATACACTTGAAATAAAAAATATTTTGAGAGGTTTTAAATAATATAAATATTTCTCATTTGCAAGTTTTTTTATGTATCTCTCTAACTTGCTACAAACTATCCGTTCAAGGGGGGGGGGGATTTCAAAAATTCAGTTTTTGATGTAGGCGTATTAGCAAAATAATATAATTTGTTTTATTTTATAATTTATTATCTTTTTTTGCTGTTGCTCTTTTTTGTTTAACCCCTTCAGGACAATGGTCACATATATGTGATCACTTTAGGGAATATGGTATCACATTTGAGATTGCGTTTTGCCCGTTCTGAGGCCTGTGATCACACCGGTGTGATCTAAATTTGGAATGTAAGGAATTTGGAATGATTATAACCTATAAACACTTTGGTGTATTTTATTACAGTAATGATTTTATATGAATTTATACTGAAGTTGGTTTTTACAGGAAAAATAAATTATAGTTTAAAATACTAAAAAACACCCTTTATAGTTAGTCGAACTAAGCTGTAATTTAATCTTTTAGTCACCAAATCTGGAAATGGGATCTGAAATTAGTCGCCATATACGGGATGGGATCAGAAAATGGGAAATCGTTGATACTGATTATCCTGATCAGAACAATGGAACAAAATTATTGAATTATTGTATTGTCATTGGTTCTGGACAAGTGAGCAAAAATTTTGACCTTTTAAAGTGAGTAAAAATGGAGTTCAAAGATTCTGTTACATACAAGTGAAGCTTATAAAAGGATGTTAAATATCGCTTGGTCCTGAATGGATAAAAATGCTACCTTAAAAATATTCATGGAAGTCTATGCATAAAAATGAAGAATTCCTAGAATTGTAGTTTATTACTATATCGGGCTGCATTATTATTTATAAATAACAAAACAATTTCGAGGAGAAGAGGGAAAATGTCGAGGAAATAGAATACTTACTTAGTCAACACAAGACTAAAAAATAATCTTGATTCGCAAATAAAAGTTTCAATTTGAAAATAAAATCATATAAAAAAAAGAGTATGTAGTTTTTGCGATGTACATTTGCAAGCAAGCAAAGAACAATAACAGATAGGATTTCACGTGAATTCTTTCCACGTCAAACAAAAAAAAAAACATGTTGCCAATTCGCAAAGGATAAATACTTAGCAGATGGCAGTAGTACATGACATGACAGAAACTAATAACTTTATCTGAAATGCTTATTAATAAAAATTAGAAATAAATTGAAGCATAAGCGAATTTTTTTGCTTTGAAAAATTAAAGTTTTTCCTTCAAAAATTTACTCATTTTCTTGATGAGATGAATCCTATGTAATGGTATAATTGTAAGTGGAAAGCTATAAGATGGAAAGGTTATAATCTATAACCTATAAGGCAATAATACAATAAGGCTTATATATATATATATATATATATATATAAATGTTATAAAGGTTAGAGGAAAAAGAAGCACGTGTATAAGTTTAGATTTCATAACTGTGCGTAAGTACTAAAAATCTGCTAATATTTTTCGAATCCAATCAAATTTGTAGCAGAAATATATATTGAGATTTATTGAACAATTAATGACCCTGAGTCATCTGATTTTCATAAGTAAATTAAGTTAGAACATGGAGCAAATTGATATATTTTCATGTTTTCTTAAAATTAGTATGTACTATTTATAATTAAAAGCTAGTGATTTATTAATAATTAATGATTATGAAAGACAATTTTAGAGATTTATTAAATGAAACATAAATTCAAGTTTGGGAAAATCACGCTTTGAATAGCGATACATTAAAAATATTTTTTTAAGATAAATGACTTCCATGTTATTTTAGAAAAAGGATATATTTTTATTTTGAAGTGAACTGCACCAAATAAAAATTATTAGTATTATTTATTGCAGTTACAAATCTATTACAATAATTTAAAAAGTAACTATTAATATAATGAAAGAACTTTTTACACATAAATTTTTGAGAGGATACAGCATTATTACTTATTACTTTAACATTAAAAATTGTTTTTTTTAAAGAAATTCTATTAAAAATATGTGGATAATCAAAATGTTAATCGCATAAATGTCATAAAACTAATTAGCGTGGGGGAAATCGCTGCTAAGCCATCATTTGTATATTCACAAACGTTTCGAATAATCATGTTTTAAAATACTGGTTCTAAAACTTTTTGTTTGCTTACCCTACGTGCTCTCAATATATGACGTCTGTGCATTATTTGCATAACATTGTCCTCCACATACCGTTGTTGATTGTGTTTTGTGTTGCTTATTTATGCTATTCTTTTAATTTTAAAAGACAAAATTCCGTACATTAAAAATACGTGGATTATGAATCTTTTGATTATTGTTAAAAAATCTCAACAGGCGAGTTTAGAAGTCATATTTATTATTTTTCATATTACGTAATATGTAGATTATATATTTTCTTCATATGACGTCACGACTTCCTAATAAATACTTTATTATTTTTTATATGTGAAATATCATTTTTGTACTATTTTTTGTTTTAAAATAATTCTTAAATTATAAATATCTGAAACAAAAATTAAACAAATTTGTTTTTAATTATTGCACCATCACATACAGTTGTATTATATCCTTTTAATGTATTATAATTAATTTAATGGTCGCATTATATCAGGCTTCAATAAGGTTGACAACATTGCTTTGTTTTTTATCTATTTTTACCATCTTGATATTGTTTAAGTACGATTCTAGCTTCCTCTCAAATAAAGTAGAGCCATAGTATTATATTTTTTCACAAAAAAAAAAATTAATTAAATGATTATATAACCAAAGTTAAACACATTCGCAAAATTCAGCACAATTCCGTAACGAACTAAAATTGAGGAGATCATTTCATATGGCTGGACTATGGCCTAACAGTAGATCCCAAGTCAAGCTGGGATCCCCAACAATCAGAGAGCCGACCAAAAAGCCAAACAAGGATCTGACTCATCTTCCAACCGTAAGTCATTTGACCCTCAGAAGAGCAAAGAGCATTATATCCACATACATTGACAAATGTACTGGCGTGACCCAAAAAACCAAAAGCCATGGAAAACCAGGGCCACTGTGGGTCCTGTTCCGAGGCACCTTGAAAAAGCCGCGGCTGCTGCGGTTGCCCGTTTTCGCCAAACCATCGGGTATGACTTTTCGGGGGTATACCTCCAATGGCTTAACCTGGCAGCTGGTGAGCCCTACCGGCTTGCGGCCCTGCTAGGATGGATGGCGACCATCTGCTCCAATGCTCCTGACTTGATGAATAACCGACTGACGACGTCGTTAGTTGGTACTGAGAGGTTCGGCGTCAAATGGCCTCAAAACCAAGCACGGGCGTTAAATAAATGTATAAATACTTACCAAAGTATACCATTTATGTATAACTAGTAAAAAACAAAGATACATCTCTATGGGGTAATTATACTACTGTATACGTAGATGTTAGATTAATTATTCATATATCAAGTAGGCATGAAGCGTGGAGCAGAGATGATAGTTCGAAGAGGACGCGAGTAAAAAAAGTTGAGAAAGGCTGCTGCATGATTGTAAAATCATTTAATTAGTATTGAAAAGAAAATTTAGAAATATTTCCTCAGGTTAAATCAAGTTAGTGTGTGTGACATATTTTCTGATTGATCATACGTTTTAGTAGTTTTAAGCCTGTTTGGGCTAGCGACAAAAATCGAGCCTACTTCAAAAATAAGCTGTCTGCAAATTATATACGTGTGTCAGTTCTCGGGATGTTGTTTATTCTTACCCAAGACGCTTATGTATCCCTCAAAAGACTTCTATATAACCTCAGGGGTGCTTTTGAAACAGATTGAGAGTCATTTTACGGTAGGATATTTCGATGGTAAGCAGGAGTTTTTAATTTGTATTTTCTTTTGTTCTTAACTAAAACTCTGGAGGGAAGGGAAGGTTTACTCAAGAATTTATTTAAAAAAAATATTTTCAAATGCGTTGTGTAAAACAAAAATATTTTGAAGTAATATACTTTAAATTTAAAGATTTTTAAGCGCTGTAGAGAAAAATATGAATAAAATCATCGCCCCAGAGTTTAAGGGAGAAGCATTCTTCCTTCTACTAAGTATTTATGCAGATTGAATATGATGCTATAGCTTTAAATTAAATAAAATCGTAGGTTTGCATGTATAATACATGACTTGCATTATTCATTATATCCCATCATGAATTTCAATAATACCAATAGTTTGTTGAGAATAGATATTGTAAATTAAATTTTTCATTTTCCTATGATTTTTTTCAAAAATAAATTTTAACTCGCTAAAAATATATTAAAACTACTTAAACTTCGAATGAATTACTTTAAATAGATATCCGCATTTAATATTTTTACTTTTATTCACATCCATAATGTAAAATGGTTCACAAATCTTATCCCTGAGGTAAAAGATGACAACTATAATAAATGGAAAATTCTCTTGGTAAACAAATCATCTAAACTACGACTAGTTTTTTTTTTAAATAAGAGATAATGTGGTAAATAATTTAATATATGTAATATACGGATGGTATTTATGCTCTGAAATTAACTGGATTCAAATTTAATGTTGTTTGAGATGTGAAGAAATAACTAGTTAAAACTTATGTAATATGTTATGTAAATATTAAGCATTTCTAATTAATATTTCAGACAAATATTAAAATAATCAATTCTGTCCCATACTTTAATTGTAACAGAACAATAAATTATTATTTATTTATTTAAAGTAAATGTCATAATTCCCGTACATCGTACTGAAAATAATTCCATTCGTAATAAAGAAAAAAATAAATGCTTTTACTTGAGCTTTATATATGTGTGTGTAATATTTCCCAGTAATTTAACCTTTAATAGTTTTTAATTTATCTATGGTCCATCCCTTCAGGACCCAGGTTTTAATAATAAATTAGCCAGCCGCCTAACGAGAGTATTTTGAACTACTCAGATCATGTGATTTGAGCTGTCTCTATATACACCGAGATTTCTGGAGACTTGTGCTTTGTCTACCTTCAATTTGTGTGACCGGCTGCAGCTTGGTTTGTGTCCGCTTCTTACTATGCTGGAACGCGATATGTTAAATGTTCAATAAACTGTATTTATTATTTCAAAGGACAGCCTCTCTCGTCAATGCCATCAAAAATAAAACATCAATCACCGTAAATAATATTATTAGGAAATCCATTCCAACGACCACGTTTTCATATATACTACTTAAAATATTTTTTATATTTTTCGTACAAAATGTTTTATCAAATTTTAGATAATTTTAAACATTGACTGGGATTAGAAAAATATAACTTTAATTATGAAACAAATGGACAAAAAAAAAACAATTTCCATTTTACTTTTTTTTTTAAAAAAAATAATAATTTATTTATATATTTATTACTTTTTTATGATATTTATCACGTACAAGCATTTTTATGATATTTATCACGTACAAGCAAAGTCCAGAAAATATTTTCCTACACTGCTTATGCAGTCGAAAACGAAGAAAGAGTGTTATACATAAGCACTATAATAAAAATAGTTGGGAAATGTGCGTGGGTTTCTAAAAACAAAATTCGAAATTTACCGAATAGAGGAATGAATAAAATAACTACACAACACAGCGACACTGTACGTAGACCAAACAAACTATTTCTCCCATTAATAGATCAAATAAATTACAAAAAGTTCTATATCTATATGAAAAAAATAACCATTTCATAACTCTTGTTATATCGGAGGGCTAAGCATAGAGTAAAGCACTCAACATTTTCACTTTACTCACAAGAAACCCACTTTCAGCGGATGTCAAAAATAAAATCTATTACTTTTAAAGGAAATCGAAGAGATTGTTTCTGGTTTGCTTGATAACGGTAATCCCTTACTTTCCCTCCCTTCTCCCCTCTCTCTTCCTTATCTTGACGTTTTCTTCCTATATTTCCTTTTTGCCTTCTTTTTTTGCCTCCCCTTTTTGCCCTCATCTCCAGAAACAAGGGGGGAAAGGAAAAGACTATCATTCTTGTAAAAGTCCGAAAGTGCTCTGTTCAAACATATATAAAGTCAGTGTGTTCAACAAGAATTTGTGAGGTAGAATCAGGGATCAAACATTTTTCTTTTTTTTTTAAAAGTTTTGACCTGGTCACCAATTTAAAAAGGGTATGAACAGAATTTAATGTCTACATGAAGTATACTTTCAAGCACATAATATTGCTTGATACAAAATCTTTAATCCAATTTAACTTTGAGTAAAAAGTTTTGATTGAATGAATAGAATAATTACAAGTGCAAAAGCAAAATGTTTGGCAATTCGTATGCGAATAAATCATATTACAAAAATAAGCGAATGCAAAATGTATACCAATCAATGCACAAAGAATCTATTAAAATACTTTAAAACAGTGATTCTCAAACTTTCAATATTTGATAACCAATTTTCAATTATAGTTTTCATCGCCCCCCCCTTTCACAAATTATCAAAATAAGTATTTAATTTTGTTTATGATAAGCTTATGGGAGTCATTAATAATTATTAAGCTTTCTCGTAACTTAGTATTAAGAGATTAATTATCAAATATATTGTGCATTACTGATACATTTATAAGTATATTATATCAATGTAAATGTGTATTTTATTTTTTATTATGTCAGAATGTATTTTGTTCTGTTTCTTTTCATAATATATAATTTTTTAAATCTTTTAGTTTCGACTTTTCGATATGCTCACGCCCCCTTCGTAAAGTTATCAAGCCCCTTTAGTAAGGCGTGTGCCACAGTTTGAGAAGCGTTGCTTTAAAATATTGTTTTGAAGCATATTTTATAGCTAAATATAAGGCTTTTATTATAATATGGGAATTTACCTAATTTCAGGTATTGCAGTTTAATCGCTACAAAATTATAGAATTCTTCTGATAAATTTCTTCCATTCGATTTAATTTTTGAATTTGAATTGCAATCATTCTTATGTAACAGAGAAAAAATATATTTTTTTTATAGATTAAGAATGCCAATTCAATATAAAGTTATAAATTAGTTATTGCAAAATTCATGCATCAAGATCATTCAAATCAAGTGTGTAAAGAAGAAATCTCAATGAATGTATGCTAAATTCTATTATGTAACTGAGAATTCTAAAAACACTTTCTTTTGAAATTGATCTGTATAATTCACAAATAAAAAATTATTATAAAAAATATTCATAAAAAAATTAAAGTTAAAAAAAAATGTTACTCTAAAAATTTTAGATAAAATATAGATGCAATAAACATCAATCAAAGCTAAGGATAAATTTCAAAGAGTAATTTAATGTACAAATATGAATATTATTAATAATATATAAGGTATTTTTTAAGGAAACACTAATAATTAGCATAGAATTTTATCACACACGATAATCCCTATTGGAATAATTAATAAGAAACTTTATCCTGAGGGAAATATGAGAGGATATGGATGAAATAATCGCTAAAACGATGTCTATCGGATTAAAAGCGATTGATATGCTTGCATCATTGATGCTAGTGCAAGAACTTTTCGTTCGTCTCTTATTTCGTATGAATTTCGATAAAATACAACTGAAATATATGGAAATACACGGATACGCTTTAGAAACATATCGCTGGGAACATCACGGTGACTCTTAAAGCATGACAAAAATCAAGAGTCGCTTTGAAGTTTCGATTTTTCTAATAAATTCCTCTACGAACTGCCAAACTAAAATCTGGTAGCCATCAACATAGATTAAAACGTCGTGAAACTTAGGTAGGAATTATTTTTGATAAGTTTAAAATAGTCCCTTTCAAGAGCAAAAGAGTAACTAACAAATATGCAGATTCAAGACAAAATGAAACGCAATTTTAGAGAAAAACATTTTTTGAGAAGTATTCGAAATTATCCGACTCATTTAAGGAAGAAAGTATACTTTATATTTAAGCAGCTAGAAAATCTAGAACCATTTTTTTTTCATAACAGAAATGGAAAAAAAATTTGTTCGATTAAAAAATAGACACTTATTTATATTTTAAGATGCGTTATGAGAGACATAATTTTCAAACATTACTTGCTATTAAGGTTTTTTTAAAAAAAAATTTACTCGATTTTTCTGTTAAAAGTAGCAATTGTTTCTCTCCCTGGATTGATTGCTTGATTGTTAGTTAACGTCTATTTAGAAGCAATACGAAGGCCTTTGGCAATAGACCTCCAAACTTCCAACTACCATCAAGTAACACACATAACATTTGAGATGGCACCCCAATCCCCGTACTTCCACATTACGTTAACGTTAGGACCGACTATTTAACGAGCATTAGCTCTTCTGTACAGCGAGTATGATGATTCGACACAAACAATGCCGAACAGATACAACAACCATTTTTCCTGGATTTGAAACTGAGCGTAATCAAGAAATCTATGTAAAGTAACAACAATAATAGCTGCATTTATTTATTAATGCTTAATAATTTGTTCTTCTAACTATTCATCCAAGATACAATAACAAACACTCAGATTGCTCACGCTATAGATTGCGCCTCAAATACGACCTTACAATAAGATTAAGGGCTTTGATACGATACACTAAGGATTAACCACTCACTCACAAATAATCAAATTAATGATTTTGTTAAGCTATGTGTCCCTACTC
>BMAO01000472.1:0-46471 GCA_019973975.1 Trichonephila clavata
CCAATGTCATTTGCTCATGACAGTTGGGGCAAACTACTGGAGTGCTTGAAAGTGTCTTGAGATGCCTAAAAAAGGTTCTGTCTGACATTTCAAAAGAATGTGTAACATCTCAAACGTCATGTAATACCTCAAGTGTCAACCCTTTATAGAGCCACTTAAAAAAAAAAAAAAAAATTTTTTTTTTTTTTACTTGCATCGAAAAGTTTTTGACATTTTAATTTTTCCTTGCATCGAAAAGTTTTTGACATTCGAATGTTTAATTGCATCAAAAAGTTTTTGACGTTTGAATGTTTACTTGCATCGAAAAGTTTTTGACATTTGAATTTTTCCTTTTCCCCCTCATTCCATTTTTTGTTGGGTTCCATTTCCCTCCTTTGGGGGTTTTTCGTTTACCCTCTTGGACCTTTCATTGAATCTGTCCGACGTTGATGGGTGTTGATTGTGAATTTCCAACAACCTAGGTCCTGGCGATGGACATTTGCCTTCCTTTACGCATTTTCTTACAACCTTCCCACCGTAGGGAGGGCAATGTGTCCCGTATGAGGTCCCTTTATGTGCCTTGACCCTATGATGTACACATTTCTCTTACACTGATGTACACTTGAAATGCACATTGTATGACGGGTATTTAAATTCCGCGTCATACAATGTGCATTTCAAGTTTATAGGTGCCATAGGAACCTAGGAAATTGGCTTTGAATTTTGTTTTTTTTCACTCATTTCAGACCCTCCTATGGGGGTATACCCAAGAATTGCACATTGTATGACGGGGACTTTAAATCCCCGTCATACAATGTGCATTTCAAGTTTATAGGTGCCATAGGAACCCAGGAAATTGGCTTTGAATTTTGTTTTTTTTCACTCATTGCAGACCCTCCTATGGCACCTATAAACTTGAAATGCACATTGTATGACGGGGATTTAAATTCCCCGTCATACAATGTGCAATTCAAGTTTATAGGTGCCATAGGAACCCAGGAAATTGGCTTTGAAGTTGATTCGTTTTTCGACTCTCGAGACCCTCCTATGGGGGGTATACCCAAGAATTGCACATTGTATGACGGGGAATTTAAATCCCCGTCATACAATGTGCATTTCAAGTTTATAGGTGCCATAGGAACCCAGGAAATTGGCTTTGAATTTTGTTTTTTTTCACTCATTGCAGACCCTCCTATGGGGGGTATACTCAAGAAATGCACATTGTAGGACGGAGACTTTAAATACCCGTCATACAATGTGCATTTCAAGTTTATAGGTGCCATAGGAACCTAGGAAATTGGCTTTGAATTTTGTTTTTTTTCACTCATTTCAGACCCTCCTATGGGGGGTATACCCAAGAATTGCACATTGTATGACGGGGAATTTAAATCCCCGTCATACAATGTGCATTTCAAAATTATAGGTGCCATAGGAACCCAGGAAATTGGCTTTGAATTTTGTTTTTTTTCACTCATTGCAGACCCTCCTATGGGGGTATACCCAAGAATTATATTGTAGGACGTGGACTTTAAATCCCCGTCATACAATGTGCATTTCAAGTTTATAGGTGCCATAGGAACCCAGGAAATTGTCTTTGAATTTTGTTTTTTTTTCACTCATTTCAGACCCTCCTATGGGGGGTATACCCAAGAATTGCACATTGTATGACGGGGACTTTAAATCCCCGTCATACAATGTGCATTTCAAGTTTATAGGTGCCATAGGAACCCAGGAAATTGGCTTTGAATTTTGTTTTTTTTCACTCATTGCAGACCCTCCTATGGCACCTATAAACTTGAAATGAACATTTTATGACGGGGATTTAAATTCCCCGTCATACAATGTGCAATTCAAGTTTATAGGTGCCATAGGAACCCAGGAAATTGGCTTTGAAGTTATTGTTTTTCGACTCTCGAGACCCTCCTATGGGGGGTATACCCAAGAATTGCACATTGTATGACGGGGAATTTAAATCCCCGTCATACAATGTGCATTTCAAGTTTATAGGTGCCATAGGAACCCAGGAAATTGGCTTTGAATTTTGTTTTTTTTCACTCATTGCAGACCCTCCGATGGGGGGTATACTCAAGAAATGCACATTGTAGGACGGAGACTTTAAATACCCGTCATACAATGTGCATTTCAAGTTTATAGGTGCCATAGGAACCTAGGAAATTGGCTTTGAATTTTGTTTTTTTCACTCATTTCAGACCCTCCTATGGGGGGTATACCCAAGAATTGCACATTGTATGACGGGGAATTTAAATCCCCGTCATACAATGTGCATTTCAAAATTATAGGTGCCATAGGAACCCAGGAAATTGGCTTTGAATTTTGTTTTTTTTCACTCATTGCAGACCCTCCTATGGGGGGTATACCCAAGAATTGCACATTGTAGGACGTGGACTTTAAATCCCCGTCATACAATGTGCATTTCAAGTTTATAGGTGCCATAGGAACCCAGGAAATTGTCTTTGAATTTTGTTTTTTTTCACTCATTGCAGACCCTCCTATGGGGGGTATGCCCAAGAATTGTACCTTGTATGATGTGGACTTTAAATCCCCGTCATACAATGTGCATTTCAAGTTTATAGGTGCCATAGGAACGCAGGAAATTGCCTCTGAATTTTGTTTTTTTTCACTCATTGCAGACCCTCCTATGGGGGGTAAGGTAAAAGCGTGTAGAGTGTTGCCATCTACTGGTTCGTCTCTTTCATTTGACATGTTGCAAAAGCTTATCGGCTCCATAGAAGCCGAGATAGGTTCAAGACAAGGTTACACCTGTTTTTTAACCCTAGAGACCCTCCTATGGGGGGTAGGGTCTTGTAAGGGGTATCATTCGAAAGAGCTTGACATTCCAAACAGATGGATAGGTTACTCGACTACCTTAGGGGCGTTGGGGCTGAGCAAGGTCCCTTTTTAGTGTCAATACGTTTTGGAGCCTAGGATCCAAACCCGGTACCCAATGTCCATATCCATAGCATCACACGATAGGTCCTTTTATGTTCTATCCAACAACGTAAACAGTTTGGAAATCGGACCTTTAGATGAGGAGAAAATCTAAAACAGGCCAAATGGGCTTTTTTAGCCTAGACCCTCAACCAGGGGGTCTAGATCCAAACCAAAAATATCATTGTAATCTACAAACGATTCTGAATCTTTTGAGGGGTCACACGTCTATAAAGGCCCCATAGGAGCCGAGATATCGCGACTTCCGGTTCACCAGGGGGGTCCCCATGACCCCCCATGGAAAAAGTTTGGACCCAATCCGACCGTAATTTACCGAGATAGAAGGTTTGTACTTGATTCCATAGCATTATAATGCGAAAAAATCACATTAAGCCTATGGGCCACCTTTTCTGTAACCCTAGAGACCCTCCTATGGGGGGTAGGGTCTTGTAAGGGGTATTATTTGAAAGGGCTTGTCATTCCAAACAGGTGGATAGGTTAGACCCCTACCTTATGACCCCAAGGTTCCAATCTAGGCCCCTTCGTAGGGTCGATACGTTTTGGAGCCTAGGATCCAAACCCAGTACCCAAAGTCCATATCCATATTATCAAACGATAGGTCCTTTTATAGTCTATCCAACAACGTAAACAGTTTGGAAATCGGACCTTTAGATGAGGAGAAAATCTAAAACAGGTCAAATGGGCTTTTTTAGCCTAGACCCTCAACCAGGGGGTCTAGGTCTAAACCAAAAATGTCATTGTACACTACAAACGATTCTGAATCGTTTGAGGGGTCACACGTCTATAAAGGCCCCATAGAAGCCGAGATATCGCCATTTCCGGTTCACCAGGGGGGTCCCCATGACCCCCCATGGAAAGAGTTTGGACTCGATCCCATTGTAATTTACCGAGATAGAAAGGTTCGAGCCCGATTCCATGGAACCAGTGGATTCCATACACTGAAAATAATCACAAGTCCTTTAACATTAAGTCTATGGCGCGTGACGTCACTTGAATCTGATTGGTCCAAAAACTTTTATTTTTTTGAAATCGCCTTTATAAGCCAGGTGCAAGCTCGAAATCTCGCAGTCTTCGTTTGACTGCCGAAGAGGATGGATGCTCCTGCTGCCTGCTGCCTGCTGAAGCCGAAGACTGCTACCGGCTGAAGCCGAAGACTGCTGCCGGCTGAGGCCGAAGACTGCTGCCCGCTGAGGCCGAAGACTGCTGCCGGCTGAAGCCGAAGACTGGAGCCGGACTGAACCCGGACTGAAACCGGACTGAACGGACTGAAGAAGATGACCTTGACAATTGCTTGTTAAGGGGAGATGCTTTTTTTTTTTTTTTGAATTCTAGGGTTTAAAGGCTCGACGACTTGCGAGGTAAGCTCATTCTCTTCTCTGCTCTGGAAACCTAACGGTGCCAACGAAGGAGCATTGAGTTTTTAGTAAAGCTTATTCTCTGCTCTGGATACCTAACGGTGCCAACGAAGGAGCATTGAGATTTTAAAAAAGCTTATTCTCCTCTCTGCTCTGGAAACCTAACGGTGCCAACGAAGGAGCATTGAGTTTGAGTTTTTATCCTTTCATGGGCTTCTTTTTCTCCTTGCCTGAAAGAGTGACCCACTTTTGCCAATTCTTACGGGAGTAAGAACGCTACCCAGAAGCTATTCCGGGACGAACGCTGCACTAGGGCGCTGATGGCATAGTTCCAGAGTCCAGAATGGATCCATACTTCTGATGTATGAGCCCCTATAACGTGCAGCAAGTAGGCTAACGGAATACGAATCCAATTATTTGGTGGCTGGGTGTGTGTCTCGGAAAGATATTGGCATAACTGGTGATTACTCTGACGAAGGCTCCCAGGATTTGAAAGGTCGTGATGACCAAGCCCATTGCTTTTGCATTGGACATGCTGCCTTTAGATGGTGAGTCACACTCAAAGTGGCAGTCAAACCCGACTGAATCCCGTGCTTTAGGGCACGTCGAGAGAGTGTGTGAAGATTATTTAAATAAATGTTTTGATTATTTGTAAGTCACACTCAAAGTGGCAGTCGAACCCGACTGAATCCCGTGCTTTAGGGCACGTCGAGAGAGTGTGTGAAGATTATTTAAATAAATGTTTTGATTATTTGTCAGTCACACTCAAAGTGGCAGTCGAACCCGACTGAATCCCGTGCTTTAGGGCACGTCGAGAGAGTGTGTGAAGATTATTTAAATAAATGTTTTGATTATTAGTCAGTCACACTCAAAGTGCAGTCGAACCCGACTGAATCCCGTGCTTTAGGGCACGTCGAGAGAGTGTGTGAATAATATTCAAGTCACACTCAGTCGAATAACGACTAAATCCCATGCTTTAGTGCATGTGGAGAGAGTGTGTGAAGAATACTAAACCTGATGCAGTGGCAGCATGTTCCAGCTTGGATTTTTTTGCATTTTTTTATGAGTGAACCGCGTAAACAAATTCAGGATTCTGCTGTGAAATGCCCCCACGACGTGGCATGCAGGTGCTGAATCTTTCAGCTATGCCCGGCTCCTGTTACTTCCTTTCGGGGAAGAGGGCTCGGTTCATGGCCTCCTGGTATTTGTGGTGCTTTGCCGAGACAACCGTTGGCGACTCGGAAAAAGCACTCGATAGGGCTTGCTCTGCTTTTATTTTGCTGCTCTATCCTTAAACATTCTATATGCACTTTTGCAAACAGAGACAGAGGAGAGAATCATTCCCTTTTGAAGTGTATATATGTGTTTCTTTTCAGGTGCTGAATGCAAGAAATAAAATTTTTTATTGTGTATGGTCCAATTATTGGGTAATGTTTCTAGCGGTCTGGAGTTTTGGGCGGTTTCCTCCAGATGTAACGTGCATACGCGCTAGAATTTTCGTAAAAGTCCTCCCGCCCGAGGCATCTTACACAGTCGTGTCAAATAAAATGGTGTGTACAAATGGTTTCAAACAAAACAAAATGGTGTGTACAAATGGTTTCAAACAAAACAAAATGGTGTGTACAAATGGTTTCAAACAAAACAAAATGGTGTGTACAAATGGTTTCAAACAAAACAAAATGGTGTTTCAAACAAAACAAAATAGTGTTTCAAAAAGGGTATTTCAAACAAATTGGTACTATGGTTTCAAACAAATTGGTGTTTCAAACAAATTGGTGTTTTAAACAAAACAAAATGGTATTTCAAACAAATTGGTGTTCAAAAACAAATATACTGGTGTTACAAATACAAATGTTATTATGGTTTCAAACAAATAATTTTGAAATAAAACATATCATGTTCTTGAGAAATATCATGTATTTAATATGTTCTTTTGTGGCACTTAATGCAAACTCGTTTTATTGAAATCCGTTTCCGTCTTGTGGCACTTAATGCAAACTCTTTTACCGAAATCCGTTTCCGTCTTGTGGCACTTAATGCAAACTCGTTTTTTACCGAAATCCGTTTCCGTCTTGTGGCACTTAATGCAAACTCGTTTTTTACCGAAATCGAACGCTCGCTTTGTATTTTTCACCGAAATCCGTTTCCGTCTTGTGGCACTTAATGCAAACTCGTTTTTTTACCGAAATCGAACGCTCGCTTTGTATTTTTTACCGAAATCCGCTTTCCGTCTTGTGGCACATAATGCAAACTCGTTTTTTACCGAAATCCGCTTTCCGTCTTGTGGCACTTAATGCAAACTCATTTTTTACCGAAATCCGCTTTCCGTCTTGTGGTACTTGATCCAAACTCGGTTTTATCGAAATCCGTTTCCGTCTTGTGGTATTTGATCCAAACTCGGTTTTATCGAAATCCGTTTCCGTCTTGTGGCACTTTGCACATTCTCATACCAAACTCTAATTTCGTGTTACACCCTCCAACATTGGTTTAAACAAATAATACAATGGGGTGGGTTTCTCCTGAAACAAATGGAAATGGTGTAAGTAAAAAAACACATTGTGTCTTTTCAAACAACAACTGACGAAACAAAACAAAGGTGTGTGCCAATTCCAACATCAAAAGTGTGTTTGAAACGACACAGTGAATGCAGTGGTGGGTCGTGGAGGGGCATTCACAAAAAATAAAAATATTTTCATTGCGTGTTTGAAACAAACCAAATACAAAAGGTGTGTTTGAAACAACCAAATACAAAAGGTGTGTTTGAAACAAACAAATACAAAAGGTGTGTTTGAAACAAACAAATACAAAAGGTGTGTTTGAAACAAACAAATACAAAAGGTGTGTTTGAAACAAACAAATACAAAAGGTGTGTTTGAAACAAACAAATACAAAAGGTGTGTTTGAAACAAACAAATACAAAAGGTGTGTTTGAAATTTAAAAGTGAATGCAGTGGTGGGTCGAGGTGGGGCATTCACAAAAATAAAATTGTTTTTATTGTTTGTTCAAACGAAAACAAAAGGTGTGTTTGAAACAAAGAAACACAAAAGGTGTTTGAAATATAAAATGAATGCAGACATGGGGCATTCACAAAAATAAAATTAATTTTACTGTGTGTTTAAGCCCAAACACAAAAGGTGTGTTTGAAACAAAGAAGCACAAAAGGTGTGTTTGAAACAAAGAAACACAAAAGGTGTGTTTGAAACATAAAAATGAATGCAGAGATGGGGCATTCACAAAAATAGAATTATTTTGACTGTGTTTAAACCCCAAAAACAAAAGGTGTGTTTGAAACATAAAAATGAATAAGTAAAGAGTAAAACAAAATCTGTGTGTGCAAACCTATTTGTAAATGAAAAAGTAAAAGTACAGTCAACCCTGTTCTCTACAAGTAAAAAAAAAAAAAATTTTTTTTTTTTTAGTGGGTGCCTTTTATAAACTCACAACCTTTCTCCACAACCATCATCTCATTTGCTTGTCCAGTTTATGGTGCCGTTTCAAAGTTAATTGAAATTTTATTTTCATTTTCAATTTATCCTGCTAGACTATGCCAGTCGTTTCCGTTCCATCATGCTTTTGTCGACGAGATTGTTTAGTGTGTGGTCGGGGAGAAGAACCACTCCATGATTGTGCGATTCACTATTTATTGGATTCGATGGTGTTTGAAGAACACGAGTTGTACGGTGAGCCCACCGAATTGAGAGTGGAGCAAATTTTACAGAATGGAAAAGTTTATTTACCCCGAGTCATACACATGACGGATGAAAACAGCAATTGTTGGCAAAGAATGTACCACTTTATCAAAGATGGTGGTTGGAGATACTTAATAAACTCATAATGTACAGTAAAGCATTGAAAACATTTCCAACACTCTTGTCAAGATGTAAAATAAAATGTAGACAACGTTGTGTAAAAAAAAAAAAAATTTTTTTTTTTACACAACGTTGTCTACATTTTATTTTTTTTCCTGATGGAGAGTATAAAAGCTCCAGTGCTTTCCGTTGCTCCTCACACACGCTCAGTGTTTCCTCGAGTCAACATGTGGTTCAAACTGCTTTTGCCCAATCAACACTATCCGTTGGCTGCCATGGTGGGACGAGATGGCAAGCTCTACTTTCGACTGGTCGACGTTGGAGCTCTCTTGGGTCGATCCAAAGTATACGAATTTGCCAAACGTTACGACAACCTGGTCATTCAAGGCAAGGATGTGCTGCCGCCTTACAAACGCTATCCAATCATGACTCAAAAGTCTAAACTCGTGACTCCCGATGTCGTCTTTAGCATTTTGAATGCTGAACTCTCGTCGTTGGCCGAGAGTTTTGCCTCCAGTCTCCAAATGGGCTTTGCTTTGGTAGAGAATCCAGGCAACCTCTTTGTGGAAAGCTACAAAACCTCACCCGTCTTGCAAGTTCAACACTCTCCCATCCCCGATTCCATCTTGGTGAGGAAATGGATCCAAGACTTTATCCAAAAGGTGCAGGACATGCGTCAGATGCAATCCCAAAACGCTTCCAAGACGGCATCTTTGAAGATGGCGTTTTTGAGGGCTGGTGTAAAAAGGAAGCCTTCTCAGGAACGTGCAACAGCTGAAAGTGCCTCTCCACCTGAGAAATTCTACACCCTTGAAAGTGCCTCTCCACCTGAGAACATTCCTACACCCTTGTTGAAAGTGCCTCTCCACCTGAGAGAATTCATACACCACTTGTTGAAAGTGCCTCTCCACCTGTTGAACAACCAGCTGACAAAATTCCTACACCCCCTGCTAAAAGTGTCTCTCCACCTGCTAAAAGTGTCTCTCCACCTGCTAAAAGTGTCTCTCCACCTGCTAAAAGTGTCTCTCCACCGGCTAAAAGACTTGTGGAATCCTTACCCGAGAGACCAGTCACACCTTTGGAGAGGGTGGATCCCTCTGTTTTGATGACTGGAGCCCATGTCGAGGTGACATCACGCCTGCCTACTCACCTCTGATGACTCGATGCAACAAGAGTACCCAGGCCTATTCTTCCCACCTGGAGCTTGGCAAGAGACTCTTGGAACAACCACCCTTCTTGCCCAATAAAAAACTCGCCATCCAACCAAAAACCCCTACTCAACCAACCCATACCATTGTTTTGTTTGTGCCCGACCATCATCCTCTGTTGAAATCCGGTATGTGTCGCTTCATCCTTCATCCTGTAAAGAATGTCAATAAATAATTGTTTTTATTGTAATGAAGCGTCTGTTTTCTTTCCTACCAAAAAAAGGGGAGTTTGGGCTTTGGCCCATTCTCCCCTTTTTTTGGTTTATATGAGATGCCAAGGTTGGATGATGACATAAATCTTTGCCTCTTGAAAGGTGACCTCCTTTCATCCTTGGGAATCCTTATCAAAACAATCGGCCAATCAGAAACCACTTCCTCCTTCTCTCGACTATAAAAGCAGGGCTCAGACGCTCTCTGCTTCATTTATTCCTGAGACATGGAAGACGAGAAAGCTTTTACACTCTATCTGGCTAAGTACCAGGAGGCTAATCTTGGGGACTATATAACCTTTATGATTAATTTTCGAAAGTGCCTGCAGACCATGATGCCCTCTGACATCATAACGGTCGAGTCCATCCACGATGTAACCGTTGCTGAACTGCTGCAAAAGGTGTTGCCCGATTACGATCCCCGTGACCTGCCCACCTTTGAATGTGTTGTGTATGCAGAACCGGCCCACCTGCACAGTGATTATTTGGAGGAGGAGGCTGCCAAAGGAAAAGGGGCCTTTCTACAAGCCCTTTGGACTAGTTTGGCGAAACCAAACTATATCACTTGGCCTACAAGGCGTGGAGGAGACACGGTCCCCAACACCTGACCGCCTGGACCCACTTGGCTCAAGCAGTGTTGGATGGGTGCTATGGATTGAAATGGCCCGAGAGCGTGTTCCGAGTACCAGATTCATGTGCCATCTGTCTGAGTCCCATGCACTGGCCAGAAAGAACGCATTGTGGGCACCTGTTCCACATGCGGTGCTTGTTACAACATCTGGACGTGCAAAACACCTGTCCTCTCTGCAGGGCACCCAATCCATTGCGAGAACCCGACCTTTAAAGGTAGACATTGTGTTGAGCCCCAGAAAAATGGGAGAATGATTGCTGGAAAGGAGCATAGCTCGGGACCAGTAATCATTCTCCCATTTTTTTGGGTCAATAAATATGCCAAGGTTGGAACCTATGGAATGAAACACTTGCAAAAAATGACGCTACCCTCTCTCAAAATAATACCTTTGCTAGCAGCACAAGTCTCTTTTCCAGCCAAGGTTGGAACCTATTGAATTGAATACTTACGAAACATTTAAACTCTCAAAAAATAATTTTGGCTAGCAGCTCAAGTCTCTTTTCAAGCCAAGGTTGAATTAAAAGTGTTACTCATGAATCCTTTTTAAATCCTACCAGCCTTGAAATTTCATATCAGTTGCATCGACCAATCAGAAGCCTTCTCCCTGCTATAAAAGCGAGGCACTCGAGGCGAGAGAGCTCATTCATTCCTCACGATGCGAGACGATTTAGCGTTTGCACACTGCCTCGTCAAGTATTCATCCCCCGATTTCGGGGAATTTGCTGCCTTTTTAAAAGAATTCCGGAATCGTCTGAATGCTTTACCCATTCCAGAGGTGTTGACGGTGCAGGACTTTCAACGCCATTTCCACGACCTCGATGCCTTGTGCAACGTTCTCTGTCCTTCGGGGGAATCTGGAAAATTGCGCTCTCTCCCCTTTCTCTTTGCCGTCGAACCTTTCAAATCCAAGGACCTTGTGCTCCACAAGATGGCTGAAAGGGGTCACGGCGCCTATATTCGGGGCATTTGGACAGAATGCATGAAACCTGATCTGTACCGAAAGGCGAGCGTGGCCTGGTCTTATGGGGGCTCGCAGGATTTGGAACAATGGGTGACGCTGGGTCACACGGCTCTTCAACTCTTGTACAGTGCTCCCTTCCCAGATCCCGTGTTTGGCGTGCCTGAAAAATGTCCCATTTGCCTGGAGCCCATGCATTTTCCCCTCACGACCGAATGTAGACACATGTTTCATAAAGCATGTTTGGAGCGGACCCAGAGTCCCACCTGCCCCCTGTGTAGGCAGACTGTTTGAACTTTGAATGTCAAACCCAAAAAAATGGAAAGGATGTGCTCAGCACGTCCTTTCCATTTTTTTGGGTCCCTCCTCTCACCAACGTTGGAAGGTTTGATGTGGAACTGTTGAGAGAGAGAATCATTTGTCCACCGGCCATTGAAATAATTTTTTATGTTTTATTCATTTCACCTGTATTTTATTCATTTTCCCTGTATTTTATTTATTTTACCTGTATTTTATTAAATTATTTTTATTTTTGATTCATTTCTTCTTTTCATTTTCATCCTTCCACTCACCTTATTATTTGATACATTATGAACTAGGAAACAAAAGGTTCCTTATTATAAGCTACCTGCTATAATGAGAGGGTTTTCAACAGGTAAAAAGGCCTGTAAAGGGTCATGTGGAGTGCTTTTCAGGTAAAAAAACTCGAGAAGGCAAACAAAATGGAACCGTGTAGTAAGAATGTTGAAGAAACAGTTGAAAGGGGGATACAAAGAACGAATCATGGAAAGGAAGCCTCTCCACGGGAGTTTTATCCAATGAATCCCATCCAACGGGGGACATGTCTGAAGACCCACGTCTCCTTCCAAGGGCATCGCTCAAACGGAGAAACTCCAAGAAGGAAATTTAAAGAAGGAAACTCAAAGGGGGTTAGGAAAACATGGAAACATCCCTCCTCTCACCAACGTTGGAAGGTTTGATGTGGAAATTTCCTGTTGCCGTTGAAATCATTTTTGATGTTCACCCCTGCAAGAAACAAGAAGCATTCTCGTCACACATACTCGCCACTCCATCAGCCAGAAAAACCAGCATTTTCCAGTAATAAAGAAAAAGCTTACCTACCCTACATACTTATTACATACTTATTACTATACTTATTACATACTAAAGATAATGTTAACTTCATAGATCATAACCTGCTCTTTTCGTCGCGGTTTCATGTCGCGGTTTCAAACAAGTAAAAAACTTGAATATAAGTACTTTTTTTTAAATATTTGGAAAGAATAGGTACCCTTTTGTAAGAAATATCCCTCCTTTTCATATGTTTTACAGATAAATGCAACCCTCCATTTCTTAGGCTATACGAAGAGAGGGTGTCCCTTCCCTTTCACGAGTCTTACGAATGTAGGGGTCCCACCAATGTCCTAGGTCAGATAGATAAATGAGTCCCTCCAATGTCAGATAGAACAGATAGATAAATGCGTCCCACCAATGTCATAGGTCAGACAGATAAATGCGTCCCTCCAATGTCATAGGTCAGACAGTTAAATGAGTCCCTCCAATGTCATAGGTCAGATAGAACAGATAGATAAATGCGTCCCTCCAATGTCATAGGTCAGATAGAACAGATAGATAAATGCGTCCCTCCAATGTCATAGGTCAGATAGAATAGACAGATAAATGCGTCCCTCCAATGTCATAGGTCAGATAGATTAGACAGATCCCACCCATTTCAGAGGTTTGATAGATAAACGCTTCGCACCAATGTCAAAAGTTGCACAGATAAACAGGTACTCTTACGACAAAGAGGGGTAGGTAAATAAACATCTCTCCCCTTTTAAAAATTTGAAAGAGAAATGTGTACATCATAGGGTCAAGGCACATAAAGGGACCTCATACGGGAAACATTGCCCTCCCTACGGTGGGAAGGTTGTAAGAAAATGCGTAAAGGAAGGCAAATGTCCATCGCCAGGACCTAGGTTGTTGGAAATTCACAATCAACACCCATCAACGTCGGACAGATTCAATGAAAGGTCCAAGAGGGTAAACGAAAAACCCCAAAAGGAGGGAAATGGAACCCAACAAAAAATGGAATGAGGGGGAAAAGGAAAAATTCAAATGTCAAAAACTTTTCGATGCAAGTAAACATTCAAACGTCAAAAACTTTTTGATGCAAGTAAACATTCAAATGTCAAAAACTTTTCGATGCAAGGAAAAATTAAAATGTCAAAAACTTTTCGATGCAAGTAAAAAAAAAAAAAAATTTTTTTTTTTTTTAGTGGTTCTATAAAGGGTTGACACTTGAGGTATTACATGACGTTTGAGATGTTACACATTCTTTTGAAATGTCAGACAGAACCTTTTTTAGGCATCTCAAGACACTTTCAAGCACTCCAGTAGTTTGCCCCAACTGTCATGAGCAAATGACATTGGGTCATTTTTATTACAAACATGCATCCGAGAAACATTCCTTAAATTTTCGCAAGCAATGCGTGTTTTGTTTTGGAAAAAAACACTGGAATCATGGAGAAAAGAATCATCCCGACCACATAAATCACGTTTTATCGTGCTTGAAACGTTTTGCAAACGAAGCCAAAGATGTCTGGGTATTCTCGGACGATGAGGAGGAGACGGAAGAAGAGGAAAGGGTGCCAGAAGTATGTGGGTGTAGGTACTTTCAACCGATACCTCGTGAAATGTACGGTCGTCCCAGATTGAGGGACAATTTTTATGATTCAATCTTTGAGAAACCCGACTTATGGGAAGAGGGAATAAAATTTGACAATGGCTTGGGCAAAGATGTGTGGGGGATTATTCAGCGCTACTTGAAAGGAGATTGGGTATGGTTTCACATTATGGTCAAACACAACATTTTTGATACGTTTTGTAAGGAAATGGAAATGATTCGGAATCAATTTGTCATTTTACCCTTTTGGTGTCTCTGCGATGGATTAGAGACAGAGAGGGGTAAAATACAGCATCGACACATGATTTTGGCGTGTGAGCAAGAAAGTGCGTTTGAAGAGATTTGGAAGGGTAAAGTTCGCTATGAATTTCCCTCTGCTGGTCGGGCCAAGAAATGTGTCAAGATTCAGAGTGCCTTTCATTTGGTTCGGACCATTGTGTACGTGAGCCAACCTAAATCGTCGTGTGACGGGGGTAAAATTCCCGAAAAATTAATGAATCCGGAACAATGGTCCCATTTCCACATGAATCGACCCTTGCACGCGCATAGTATTGCCTTTCTCTGTACGCTTTTTCCAGGAGGAATAGAAAGATTACTGTTGGAACAACTTGGAAATAAAAATGTGGCCAGTTGGGACAAGGTGACCAAATGTTTACCAGACGGGTGGGGTCATTTGAAATGGAATGTACCGATTCACGTGACGGGATTTAAATTTTTAAATTGCGTGTTTCCTTTCCAATACCAGGTGACAGGGGAAGAGACTCCTCTGTACGTGACGCTCTACGGTAACACAAAATTGTATTTAAAGGAGGGAAACCAGGGGGTGAATGTTTGTTTCAACGGATCCGAGACGAAATGTATGTATTGTCCCGCAAACAACAAAACATGATGAATGAAATTAAAAAGATAAAGCAAGAGTGGGCCATGGACCAAAAAGTCTTGTTAAGGTCCAAACTCAGCGAGATGAATGCGAAATGCGACCTCATTCAAAGGGAAAGAGACATATTTAAAGAGGAAAGAGACATATTGAAAGAGGAAAGAGACTTGTTGAAAGAGGAAAAGGACGTGTTGAAAACAAAAGAAAATGAGTTGAACGCTGAAATAATGATATTAAAATTTAAATTGGAAAATACATTAGTTGAAAATAAAATATGGGAAACCAAAGAAAACGAGTGGAAAGCCAAAGAACACGAGTTAAACACAGAAATGAATACATTGAAAAATAAATTGCAAAGTACATTGGTCGTAGATAAAATATTGAAAAGAATGATACAGAGCCAACGAAAGCTCAGAATGATTAACCCATGGCGATGGAAAAGAGTACCAAGGTTACCACGACCTGCCAACGTTCTCTCGTAATCATTCTACTTTAGATCATGTTTGGAGAACCCTTGTTCAAAAGGTTTTCCAACCTTATTCGAAAACTTGCCAACGTAAAAAAAAAAAAAAAAAAAAATTTTTTTTTTTAAGCTTTCAATATTTTTTGAGAGACGAGTACAAATACTGCACGCGTCTCATCCTACTCAATCGTTCACAATGGATTCTTCTCCAGAGTATGATGATTTGATTGACATGTTCAATTTACCAGCACCTGTTTCACCTTTACCACCCACTCCAGTGGCTTCTCCATCCCATGAGCCATCTCAAGAGGATTCCATGATTTATGAATCTTTACCTGAACCACCTATGGTACCTGAACAATTCATTGAGTCTCGACAACGAATGGAATTTCAAGAATCCTCTGATTCCGTGGAATCACCTGTTGCACCTGAACCCATTGTTCCTTCACCTGTTGCACCTGAACCAATTGTTTCCTCTCCTATTCGGAAGGTAGCTTCACCTGTGCATACGATAGCTACACCTGTGCGAAAGATGGATTCACCAAGGCAAAGGTCAAATTCACCTGTAAAAAAGATGGATTCCTCAAAGCGAAAGATGGATTCCCCAAGGCAAAGGTCAAATTCACCAAAGCGACGGGCAGATTCACCTGTGAGAAAGGTAGCTTCCATCATTCAACGAGATTTTCGACGAAACGAGAATGGGCCCCGAGATCCTAGGTTGTATCGCAGACCCGATTTCAGACCACCCTATCGTAGACCTGATTTTAGACCCAGGCGACCCCCGTATGCCCATCGATTGATTCCCACGTCTCATGTGTCGGCTCAAGTGTTTTTCCACAGCCAAGGTTTGGCCGTGTTGTGTCTCCGAGATGAGGGATTCACGCTCACCAACGGTGTCGTCTCGTATGCCTTGGATCGGCAATGTCCCAACGAACTATTTAAATATTTGCATTACCTCAATGTCGGTACCATTTGTGTGACGGATCATCAATCCAAGCTCAAATTTAAAGAATTTCAAGCGAGTTGGAGCTCAGCCAGTCCGTTCAAAAGATCCCTGTGATGCTGTTAAATGCCAACGAACGAAACAGGGGGGAATGTCCCTTTTGTAACGAAATACATTGTCATCGTTGGGTAGCCGTGCAAGGCATGTGCGCCATCTTGCATCAACCCATCAATCCCATTTTTCATTCGTGAGCAAGATTGGTGACTGCAAGCTCCGCCCACATCCTGTCTGAAACGTATAAAAGGAGAGCTCGTTGGGACGCTTCAAATCAGTCGTCTCTCGACTCGCCAGCAGCATGGACGCAATCGATGCCTTCCCAGAGCACCTATCCACCACCGTGGTGCCAGTGACCTTACCTGAGAAAATCGAGACGTTGGAATATGCAGCTCGACAGGGCCTGGTCAAAGCATTCATCCTGTATCAGGAGATGGCCACGAAACGTGTGTTTGTCATGTTTTGTAACGATAGTTGGCATTGCAGACGATCGTATATGGACAATTTCAAGCGGGCCGTGTTGGCGGCGAGGATCCAAAATCCCTTTGAACCCGATGAGATGACGTGGGATAAGGTGTCGCAAGGCTTAATGAGAAATCCCGATCGACCGCTGAAGAATACGGACAAACGGATGGGATTCATGCACCAAAACATGTTTATCGTAAAAACTGGATTTACCTTTGGATTTCGCACCGTGAAACCGGGAGAGATTCATTTGATCCAAACAACCCATGTGCCCATGCTAATGTACGAACTGCCCTCCTCCAGTTTAAAGCATCAAAGCAAACTCAATCTGTATAGGAGGAGTTTTGAGCCATTTGACCAAATGCTCTATCATCGCAAAGTGTTGGAGCCCCATACGGCGTATCCCATCCCGGCAGGAACTCATTACATTTTACTCACAGTGCAAAAGACCGTATTTGGGGTGGACATTATTCCCGAAACCATTCTTCCTCAACTCGTTCAGAGCGGATTCAACCTGGGGGATTTCCGAAAGGTGAACCGATATGACCAAAAAGCCTACAAACTGCCTCCTCCGACCCCGGCTCATGGTGAGACGAGCAAGCGACCTTTGGAGGAAGAGGTGTATCCTCCCTCCAAGAAACATTTTAGGATTCCAAAAAAATCCCACAAAATACTCGTTACACCGGTCGTGCGACCCCCTGTAATGATTGCCAGACCTGCCTTGGCTGCTCCTCAACCCGTGTCCATTCCACCTCAAAAGATTCAATTACCAGAGCCACCTGTGCAGATTCAATTACCAGAGCCACCTGTGCAGATTCAATTACCAGAGCCACCTGTGCAGATTCATTACCAGCACTGTAGCCAGAGCCACCTGTGCAGATCCAGTTTCCAGATCCACTGTCTCAACACCTGTGCAGATCCAGTTTCCAGATCCACCTTTGTCTCAATCACCTCAGCAGATCCAGTTTCCAGATCCACCTGTCCAGTTTCCACCTCAGCAGATCCAGTTTCCAGATCCACCTGTGGAGACCTCGTTTGACCATTTAATGTCAAACGTATTTGGAGACTGCTTGGTGCCTGAACAAGTGATGGAAGCCCCCCCAGCCCATGCACAAGAACCCCAGCTGATTCATACGGTGCCTTCCCTCTTTGATCCAAATAATGACATTATATCGTTTTTGGACCATTTTGAAGAGGGGTTGGCCATGGAGCAGCCGGAAGCACCCCTGGATTTGACAATGCCCAGAATGAACCCTATGAAAAGATACACTGTTGGGTTTAAAGTGACAGAACCTCTAAATTTGTGTTGCAAATAAATCTTGGCAGTTGTGTATGTAATATATTGTAAATAATGATTGTTTTGTACATAATTTTTTGTAAATAAAAAAAATTGTTTTATGGAAACAAGTCTGATTTTTTTGTCCAAAAAAATACCAACCTTGACACATTACACAAGAGGATGTAAGAAAAAATGGTTTCGGTACAAAATTTATTGGACCAGTGTCGTTCTCGCACTACGATTGTTTTTGGAAATCTGGGTCGGTGGCCGGATCGAGTTACATATTTCGAGCAAGACTATCCTTACACCATTATTTTTGAGCCCAATTTTGGTGTGCACGTTCCTCGGTCGTTTGGAAAAACAGTGGTCGTGTTTACGAGTCATTTGGATTTGACGTGGGATCCAGGAGTCGAGTTGAGATTTTTTCAATTGGGTCGTCCCCCGTCTCGCCGAGTTTGGGAGGCGTATCAACCCCACAATAAGGAGGCGTACGCGTTGAATCTCACGCAATGCACGCGTTTGGTGGATGTGTACGTGACATTATTAACGTGGTTGGATGATTGGGAAATGCATCGAGATAAACACCTCCCTTGGCGTCTGCTGATGCCCCAACCTTGGAAACGGGCTTTGGAAAAACACGTGGAGCGCTCGCATCAAAAGGCCTTGGCACATGGAATGCCAGTTGACGTCACGCTCCTCGAGCATATATAACGCCAGCCTCTAGCCAGCAGAATCATTCTCTCTCAGCAACATGTCGAATCAACCCGCCTATTTTGCCCATGCTAGCGTGTTGCACCACCTGGGCAAACCAGTGCCCATCGAGCTATCGATTGCCACCATTCCCAGGGATGGCAGTGATCCCGAAGTGCTCTGCATTACGGTGAACCACGAGGACCTGACCTCCACGCCCAAAGACATGCGTTCCAATGCCTGCAAAAACGCCCGTCTTCGTCTGGTGCGCCCGCTGCCCAAGAGTGTGCCGGCGCAATGGTTGCGATATTGCGTGAGGGGCATGTTTGACCAGCTGTCCCAAGGTAGAAAAGGCCTCATCGTAGTCAAAAGCCCAAAGCAGCAAAAAACATTCAAAGAGTTGGGACTCTCCACCATGGCTCTGGAGATGCTGCCCAAATTCAACACCCTTTGTGATGGAACCTTTCCCAACCCCATGCATGATGACCTCCACGAAGAAGGGGACGTGTCTCATTGCACCATGCTGAAATCGTTTCAATTTGCAAAATACCTGCAGCAGTTCAACAAGCTGCAGGCGGAATGGAGCTCCAAAGTTTTAGCTTTGGTAGAGTAAAAAAAATGCTCATGGGGCCCAAAAAAAGGGGACCGAGTCGACTTTTGTGTCGACTCGGCCCCCTTTTTTTGGATTAAGGAAGGTGCCAACGTTGGAGAGCATCTCTTTTAAAAACTTGTACTAAAAAGAGGCCACAAGATTTCTACCAAGGATGGATAGAATCAATCGAAAGGTGCCTGATGGCGAGTGTAGTTTTTGCATGGTCCTGTTGGATAGAATCACCCAATAGATATCTCATGATATGGATAGTGTTTCAATGTTGGATCAGTAATCCAATAGATGCCTCATGATATGGATAGTGTTTCAATGTTGGAGAGTATCAGCCAATATATTGGAGAGTATCAGCCAATAGGAATCGATTCACGTGACCCTAAAGAGTATAAAAGGCGAGTCATCAGCAGACAGAGACATTCTCTCTCAGAGTTCTCTCAAAGCAACATGTCTCAACTAGCCTTCTTCGCCCATGCTAATGTATTTCATCATGGAGGCAAGCCTGTACCAATCGAATTGTCCATTGCCACGATTCCGGAGGATGGAAAGGACCCGGAAGTAATTTGCATCACGGTGGATCATTCAAACCTAATTACCACCTCGAAAGACTGTCGGGCCAACCGTTTTATTAACGAGCGCCTCAGTTTGAAGAGCCACATCCCTGGATCTGTGCCACTGGAATACCTGTCCTTTTGCGTCAGGGGTAAATTTTGCCACCTGGCGCAAGGAAATCAGGGACTCATCGTTGTCGGACCAGCGTAAAATTTTTGAGCAGCTGGGGCTCTTTACTATAAATTTGGAAACTTTGCCAAAGTTTCAGGACTTGAATGATCGTGCTCTACCAGATCACCTGCACGATGAGGTGCACGAATATTTTGACGTTTCCGAGTGCACTATGGTAAAATCATACCGTTTTGCCAGATACCTGCAAAACTTTAAAAAGCTGCACGCCGAATGCAATAGACAGATGGCTGATCTGGTAGAGTAAGTGAGAAAAATTAAAATATGGAACTGTAAATATTGGACTGTAAATATTGGACTAAACTGTAAATATTGAACCGTAAAAATGCCCATGGGCCCAGAAAAAGGGGGACCGAGTCGACTCTTGTGTCGACTCGGTCCCCCTTTTTTTGGGTTAAGGAAGGTGCCAACGTTGGAGGGCTTCTCTTTTAAAACTTGTGTTAAAAAGATGCACAAAAATACGTTAAAAGATTAGTTTCAAGGTTGAAAAGCGTCAACCAATAGAAATCGTTTCACGTGACACCACTAGAATATATAAAAGGCGAGCAGCTAGCAGCCAGAAATCAGAGTGCTTCTGAATGCAGTCAAGAGTTTAGAAATTTTGTTTTTGGTTAAAACTGTCAGGTTTGGGTTTGTATTGAATATTTCAAATCTGGCAGTTTTGACGGAAAAAGAATTTCCATGGCAACAGGTAAATGCTAAATGTTTTTCGTTAAGACTTTCAGGATTTGGCGTAATGTTGGAAATTCGCAGATTCTGCAAGTCTTATCGGTAAATGTTTTTAGCCAAAATCTTCAAAAATCCGAAAATTGGGGGACCTAGTCGCATGTCGACTGGGTCCCCTTTTTTTCGGGCCAAATTATCCACCAAGATTGGAATGCGTCTTTTTAAAAACTTGACACAAAAAAATTGGACTCGCCTGCTGGCTGTCAGTTGAGACCTCCGTGTTTCCTAGACACGCCAAGATTATAAAGTCGTGAGATGGGTCGTCCCCAATTTTCTAACAAGATACACACCCATATTGGAATGATTCTGTCTCTTCTCGACATACCAACGTTGCATTGTCTACATTTCATGGGTCGCTGCTTTGACCAAGCTTGACATGTCTCCATTTCATTTGTGTATCGCCCCTGACATGTCTCCATTTCATTTGTGGATCACCCCCCGTTTTAAATCATTCGTCTGGGAGGGGCTGAAAAATTTTCTCACCTCCATCAAAAATATTTTTCGGAGGAATTTGAAAACAGTTTCGATATGGATATTGAAGAGAAGTTCAAGACGCTTTGAGGGGATACTCAAAAAGGGTCGTTTTCCATTTTCAATCAATTTTTGAAAGGGTCACGGTGCTCAACTATTTATTCGACCGACTGTAGTCACTCTCGAGAGGAATTATTTAATTTGATTGGTTCCAAACGTCACTCTTCGAAGCTGCACTAAGTCTATTGACGACAGATCGCATAATTTTGACTGTCGGTCAAGTGAAGAGAATGACACCAGATCCTGGACTTTCTTTTCTAGACTTCCAACTGAAGGATTTTGAGCCTCGACAGATTTAAGGCGAATCAGCTCCTTTTCATGGAGGGCATTTAGTGGAACCAAGACTCAAGCCCACAACTCAACAACACCGGCCACGAATTCGTGACTACGACCACTCGTCTACCTAGGCCACAAATTATATAGATAACTCTGATCGTTATTTTGATTTTAGCTTGTTATATTAGAGAAACCCCTGATAATAGTTAATTTTAATTTAATCTAATGCAGAGTTGATTGACTGTTTATTAATGTCTCCTTCTGAAGCAAATCAAGGGCTACTGACTACGATCCTTGTAATTTTGAACCATGGACAAGTGACGAGAATGATATATAAGCCGGGCCTCTACTTTTAAATTTCCACACGATGCCAATGGGAGGATTTTGATCCTTGAAAGTTTTAACGCGTATCAGTCCCTCTGCACTATTCCAATGTATGGACCGGTACCGGTCTGTGGACCAAATGACACCGGTCCGCCCAAGGTACATAAAACATTTTCTATTTTATTTACTGTGGTGTATATCTCTCGGGTTTGCGTGGCTTTCAACGAAAATCGCCTTTATGTTCATTTTTTGGTGTAACTTTATTTTATTTTGAAGGCACATATTTAAATACAATTAAATTAAAACTATAAAATCAAAATAATCTAAAATATAAACAATCAAAGCCTTCCAGCCAGCCGCAATAAAATTATCAAATATTGACTTGTCCGCTGTGATAAAAAGGTTGGGCAACACTGCTCTGCAAGGTGGTTCTTCAACCCCTTACGTACCAGACTGCTATCTAATATCCCCAGAAATCTCAGATTTCTGGGAATACTGATCTTGTGACGTTACGACGCTCATTCATTTTTCCTTTTGACTGACTAAGACGCACGTTAGCTCGTGTTTCGTTTCACTTTCTGAAGTTTGTATAACTATTCTTGTTGTTTACTTTCACTTTTTCTTCGTTGGATTTCAACAAAAGTGATACTGAATCAGAATATTTGCCGGAAACCGATGAATACGATAATGACTCTGATACAGACTTATCTACGTGACGAAAAAGATGAAGAGATGAAACAAAAATGACAATATACAATAACATTTCGAGCCATTTCACAAAGATTTGAATTTTAATTCTAATTTTCCTATTTTTTTCAAATTTTTGTTACCAAGACATTTTGTAACTTATTTTTAAAATTTTATACAACCCATGAAAAAAATCTACTTTATAATGTTTCCTGTGAGGGTTACACTAGTTTTACGTCTAAATAAGCCCATTACTATGTATAGGGTCCCATGACAACCACATCAGGTTACTATGGGCCCTATACATAGCATGTATCCACTAGTGTGGTTACATCTTACTCAAGGGAGTAATTGCACCAGGACTCGAAACCGATTCAACAATGCCGACCACGAGTTCGCGGGATTTATTTACGTATTATAATTCAACTATTACTTAACCTAAGGTTTCTCAAATCTATAAACTTGTCTTTCTGTAACCAATAAAGTGTAATATAGAAGTTTATCTTATAAATGGGTAGCGTAGATGGTTAGGAGTTGATCCTGTACGGCCAAGTTGGTAGGTTCGACCCTGACCCAAGTAAGTGGATTTTCAAGATGCAAAAAATCGACAGCATCCATTTCGTATGATTACGCTGCATGTTAGATCCCTAGAGTGTTTGTTTGGCTTGGGTGCTGTCGGCAAAATTAAATTCCGAGAACCATTTCGCATTGTCAGAGCTCAGGGGCCTCCCTCTGGGAAGGAAACTGAGCGTCAAAATTACATTGGGGCAATTGGTATCCACCTGTATGGTGCCACACTAAAATGTGATACCAGCTTCCGAGAAATGGTCATTTGCAATCCGCAGCCTCATTTGAAAGAAAAAAATATTATGAATATGAAACGAATTTTAAATGTAAAAGAAAATACTGAAGTTTTACTTATATTCCAAGAATAAAAATATATAAAGGACGTTGATTACTATTCATTTCGGTATGTATTGATTTGAATGAATGTAATTCTAAAATTCCAAGAGGGCTATTTTATAATATTTTACCTTTAAAAAAAGTCAAATAATTTTTATACATCAATTTTTTCATTTAAAGCCCTGGAAAATTTGTCCTTGACCAAACAAATATAACAATTATAAACAAAAGTTTAGTTTAAGTTTAATCAAAATGGCAGCACTATTGAATGGTTAATTGTTTATTAGCGTTCCACTTCGTAGCAACGTGAGTGGCCCTGTTAGCCTAGTGGTCAAGGTAACGCATTCCTGGTCATGGTGTCTTGAGTTCGAGCCTAGTACCATTGAAAAAAATTCCTACTTAGTCCTAATATAAAAAGTCAATTCCTACTTAGGTTAATAAAGAAAAATTGTATTTTAGCACTTTTTATTAAATAATTATAATTAATATAAATATATATATACACATATGACAGAATCACAATATTAAGCGGCAAAATAGAAAGAGAATTTCCTTTCTATATATGGTTTTGGACTATTACTTCAATTTGTTACTATTAATTCACTCATAAATCACATTCTCAGAAATTAAGCCATCCCAGGCGGGATTCCATCTCTTGACCTTTTGGATTAGAAGTCCATTGCGCTATTGGGACACATGACGAGATTTTCCTTTTTATATATGGTGTTAGACTATTATTTTTGTTTGTTCCTATTTATTCAGAATTTAAATTTAATTAATGAATTAATATTTGAAAAATCTGTATTAGCATCAAGAGTCATCCACATCAAGTTTAAAAAATGTATTTGAACTTGAGTGGATGAATAAAAAGTATTTTTTATTATAATGATTGAAAATTTGAACAATATACATATATAAATAAATATAGAGAGAGAAGCGTGAACTAACAGTAGGAATTGAAAAAGGACATGAGGATAAGAATAAAACTGTCCTTTTCGATCCCTACTTATTAAAATTCCAGGACAAATATGATTTACTATAATTCAGAGAAAAAAAATAATATGAATCTGGGATCTTCATGAAAAAATTATACCGCAACTCAAGAAAATGCTTGATTTTACGTACTTTTTTTTAATAACTTGGTTGAATAAATACCAATCTATAAATTCTTTAATTGATTATTTGAGTTGATAAGAACTATAGCCACACACAATGAGAAAATCGAAATTGCTTTCATATCTTACCAAATTGGTCTTTTTTTCTTTTTCACCTTGTATCAAAAGAGGGAAAGTTTTACTGTACGTTTTAACTAAGTTATATAAGCTAAAATATAATAATAACTAGTTATATGAAAAAAAAATGCATATAAATAATTGTAATTTCACCCAATCAAAATCCCTCCCCTTTTTTTCTTCCCTTTATATATATACTGTGTGTGTGTCCTCGAGTTTTTTGTCAGAGTTTGGTTATTTCTTAATATCACAATGTCGTTAAAGAGCAGTTTTTCACGAAAAATAGTTCTTTTAAGTTACACCTATGAGAGGTATTATGACTCTGAATAAGGAGACATTATTATTTTGTAAATTTAAACTGTACTGTAATAGTTATCAAAGCAGAATTTAAAAACGCTGTTTTGCTTTCGTAATCGTAATAGTTATTTTTTGTATTCTATGCAGCGGCGTAACGGAGAACATTTGGGCCCCCTGAAAACCCAAGCTTTGCGCCTCCAAGTTGGATTTTACAAAGGTTAGGTACTTGGCGGCAGTCAGGCTGTGGATCCCTAGAACCCTGGGACCCCTGCATTGCGGGGGTGTACGTTACGCCACTGATTCTATGTTTGATGCGATCACAGAAGACAAATGGTCATGATCGGGAGCTCGTTAACGATGATGTTTCTATCAAACCGCTTATTAAAGTACTGATGTTACTAGAGCAGTGTTTTCTAAAGTGTGGTAAGCGTACCCTCAGGGGTACGGGAATAGGTTGGGGCTACACGTTGCAACTGAGTTTGGAGGTGATATGCATTGCGCCATGATTAGCTGCGCTTAATTCTATGTTCTCGTGAGTCAAGTCAAGACAGTCTTGTGAGGCGTGAGATGGTTCGGTGTGACATGGCGTGAATATACCACACTTATTTATGGAATCGATTTACTTTGTTAATAGTCAGTGGCTTCCCCAGGCGATTGAGTATTTTTAGCTTTTGTGCAATTTTTCTTATGTGAAGCTGCTTTTTCAGCATTTGTAGACATCAAGTCGACAAAAAAGAATAGGCTATAGGACATGGAACCGCGCATCTCAGGTTAAAATTAACAACAAAGAAACCAAATTATAATGATCTATCATCTCAGCACAAATAATGTCCTCCTTCTCATTAATAAAAATGTAAATGTTATTTATAATATAACTTTTATTTATATTTTATAATTAGTAATTTTATTTCCCTTTTCTTATTATTATGTCACGAAAAAAGAGAAAAAAATATATTCTGATTGTTATTAAAATACATTCTTTTTTTTAATTTTTTATCGAGGGGTCTCAGTATTATGAAAGTTATAGAAGGGATACGCATATGTCAAAAGTTTGGGAAACACTGTACTAGAGGATCTGATGCACGTTAAATCTTTCAATGCTCAAAGTCCTCTCAATGGCATGGCGAGTATATGGAGTGCGTGGTTTCAGCTTAAATGTCGACTTCGTCATCTCACTATTGTTCAGAATTAAAAAGCGATTTTTCTGAGGTTGGCGGACTTTTGGGGAAGAGTAATCGTTAAATGTATTAACGTCGCACTACAAAGCAGCACAAGGGCTATTGGCGACGGATCTCGTGACTTATAAGCCTCAGTCAAGTGACGAGGGCGACATCTGACCTAGAATCTCAATCTCGGAACTACCACACCCCACCACGGGAGGATATTGAGCCTCAACATATTAAAAGGGATTCAACCCTCTCTACTCGGCGGGTGACTGTTGAGGGCAGAAATGACAGCCAGAGATATTCAGTAACCATTTTCAGTTTTAATCGACCAAAGCTCCAATAATAACGCCAAAAGACTTTGGAACTGAAATGAAGCAAGCACTTACACTATTTTTTTGGTGCATACAACGCTAGAGGGATAAAATGTTGAAATATAAACCCGTCAGCATTTATTAAATCTCCGTATCTCCCTTTCAAAGTGAAGCTACTCTCACTAGGTATTGCAAAGGTAAAATGTTTGAGATTAACCTTTCTTTTTCCCGTTTTGAGGGTATATTATGTTTATCGAGGTATTTATTTGTGCGCTCTCAAAATAGTATTGTCAATTTTGGGTTTTCTTTGTACACGTACTTATTTCTGTTTAATTAAAAACTACCCGAACAAATTTTCTTTTTAACTTTTTTTTTTTGTATAAATGTAAACAATTTTTCAACTTGTCTCTTCTAGCGACCGTTCTTATTTTGGATTTAACATTGTATATTCTAAAACTGCTCTTTCATAATCTGCGGGTTATCAAATGTAGAAATTTTCGTGATATCTAAAGGATTTTTTTTCTTGTACAACTTCTTTCAATTCGTCTACTCTGCGCTTGCTATAACCAAGCAATTCAATTTATAATTAAAGCAGCTGGTACGGCTATAAATTGAACTATTCAAAACTGCTGAGAGGAATGATAAAGTAAGCTGCCCATGAAATGTGTTCAATTTCCATAGCACAGTATTCAAAGTTTTCAAAAAAACTGTCAACTCGAGTACTTTGCTCATCCAACTACAACAATATCTGTTGATTGCTAATTTCCAACCTATGTTAATCCAAAACCTTTCTAGTATGGTAAAGAATATTTATTCCTTATAAACCTCAATCTTATGATTATTTAGATCTTGGAGGGGGGAGAAATATATTATCCGAATCTCTAAGTTTCTGGTAGCTTCAGTTCTTACTAATTTGGAATAAATTCCAGGAATGGCTTATTTTCTTTAATTCTGTATAAGAATTAATTGCTTGGGCATTAAATCTAACTTAATCTTGCATTCAATTACATGGGGTGGGAATTATGCGGTTTTCGGAGTAGATATAAATTTTCAAAAAGTGTCTTTTTTTTTTTTTTCTTTTACTGTCCTGGAATTGACATAGCTTTGGTATTCTACTAAACTAAATCGCATTGGTCATATACAAGACTAGTCGAGGGTTCAGCACTACCATCCTAGAGAAAATGGTGTCAAAGAGTAGAAGGTACCAGCTCCGATGTTTTCGTCACTTGACCGAGGTTGAAAATTGCGAAATCCGTCGCCAATAACCCTAGTTGTAACTTTATAGTTCGATGTTAATCAAATCGATGAAAGAGTAAAAACGTTGCTTTGAGAGAAGGGACTGTACTTCTCGCGTCTTCGAAATATTTGGCTTGAAGATTAAATGCAAACCCTACTATCATCTGACCACAGCTTAAAATTGCGAGATTTATCGCCAAAAGTCTTCGTATATCTCGGGAAGATGTAAACTAACTAATCAGTCTTGCTATCGACTATTTGATAAATTAATGACTATATACTGCCAGCAGTTAAATGTATATTTAAGCATCCTTTCTAATAATATCAAACTGAAAGAATGCACCTATAATAAGTTGCACCATTTTTTTTTAAATGAAAGTTTTGATATTTGTATACATGCTTTTTACATTAATTTTTCCTACTTTTGCAGATTCTAATTTCTGATCTTCCAGACTTTCACAATGCAATCTGTCGTAAGCACCAGTTTTATTTCTTTCTATAAATATAATATTAAGTAATTAAACTAACTTTTACTCTCTTGTCCTTTTATGTCAAGGAACGAAACCAGAAGTCCTCTATTGGCAAAGCTGAATCGCCTCTCGAATCTTTATTCGAAATGTGGAATGAAGAAAATCAAGCTATAAGAATAGAACGCTTAACAAGTCTGGAAAGGCTTCACGAGTATATTGTACCACCAATTCCTGGTGGGTACTAATTTCTTATAAGAAACGTAGAATGTTTATATTAATTTTTAGAGACTACTTAATTTCTCGTGTTGACTTCTATAAAAACTTTCTCTCTGATCTTTATCCAGGCAAGGAAGTAAAAGTTTCCACTTATATTACCATCTGCCCAATTGGAAAAAACTAATGCAACATTTATACAGTTAAACTAATATTTTAATTAATGTTATTAATTGCTTTGTGACAGAGATGAGGTCTATTTTAATTTTAGATGCTGAGCCCTTGCTTCCAACAAGAAATAAAATGAGCATGAGCATCCGAATGCTATGCTTAAGGATCAACGTGAATTTGATTCACAGAATGCTGCTTCATATAGCCATTTTCTTTAATGGTAAACTAGATGGAATTATAAGGGCGGGTAAGATTTTCCTTCTTTAAGCTCTATTATTGGTATTTTCCTTTCGAGAGAAATTTACATAAATTCATCAATTTCTAGTTTTAGGACTGGTTGAATATCCTTCAACTAATCCCTCTGAAGCAAAATTTGAATCTGGAGAGGAAGGTGAAAAGAGTATATCAGAAGATCCCGACTCTTCTTGCAGAAAACGGCAAGGCACAAAGGAAGAATCTTCAGAAAAGGAAGGTGAAAATTCAACCAAGCGATCCAACCCTGAACTAAGTAGTGACCAGGAAGACGTTACCAGTACCGCTAGTGGATGTTCAGTATGGTAATTGGAACGGAGACGCTGTGGGTTTTGCTATTTCTACAACTTAATTTCTTCTTGTATAATCTTGAGTCTCTGTAACTATTTGTACTTTTATTTTTTAAAATTAAAGTTTAACTTTTCTTTCCATAAAATTCGAATGTTATTGAATCTACTCGACGCAGTTAAGAGAACACTTCCTTAGGATTCAAAAACTAAGGAATGTAATTACGGGGAGAGAATGTTTGTGAGAAGTATTCTTGGAGAATGCTACAAATCCGAGTAAATCGAGTTTTGCATCCTTGCCTTCATAGTTAAACTGAAACGGTCGATTTGCGTAAGGTGTATCAAACATAATGGGAAAATACAGTTTGGCATTTTCGAAAAGCTTTTTAGAATTTTGAAAATGACTAATCTCTAACTGAAAGTGACTGTGTAATCTATTGGCGCATTTTATGAGTGTTGGCTAAAGTGTAGAATATGGTGATGGGATTTGACAATGTTTATCTAGATGCCAGAATGAATTCGGCTCCTCATTACCTATCGCTACATGAAGGTAGTTCGACTGATTCTGGTCGCCAAAAAAATTGGCTTCGCTAAGGGCCACCTATTCTATATTTTAACCGGGATGGTTATGCTCGTAATTTAACGAATCCAGTGTCTTAAATTTCCTATGTAAATTGTACTATATTAACTTATTCGTACTCGCGAGTAATAAAGGTGTATTAAATTTGAACATTTAATCTGGTATATTGTTATGCAGTGTTTTCAAAAAGGAAAAAGAATGCTCATTTGATACTTTAGCAAAACTCAAACTAGTTTGATGAGAAGAAATCGGGAGAGGAGGGTGTACTAATACACATGCAATTAAGAACTGCGATAGTCGTCTTCAGCCTGAAGTGTAGCCTTAAGATATTGACAGATTCAAAATATTTGACCTTTACGCAGTTTGGGGAAAGTTAAGTCTATTTTAGAATTATAAAAAAAGATCTTTGTCTCTTTCATATATTAGAATATGGGTAGTCGAGATGTAGGAAACGAGAAATGGCTACGTATATCCATTCATTAGATTCGGTACCGGAGACGACCAAACTCGTCAATATTTGGACTAAGGGTTGGCAACCTATGGCACGCGGTACAATTTTCAGTGGCACTCTGCACTACAGAAATTTATCAATTTTTGAGTGGGTGGAAGTTTATAAATTTCGTAATAGACCTTATTTGAAAAATACCTCAAATTATGGACAATTACGAGAAAATCGGAAAGGAGACAAATTTACAAAATAGCTGTAAATTTATTGAATGATATTGCTGTGTAGATTTATTGTTTGTGAAGAGAATTATATACATGCATTTTCTACTTATCGGATTTGGGTTCTACATATAAAAAAAACTCTCCTCGTATGAAAAATACTTAATCTACAAAGAAATTGTTTAGCAACTGAATGCTCGGAATAGTCGAATCGAAAGTAAAATATTACAACCCTGATTTTGCGATATGGAAGTGTGTTGAGTGGTGCAAGCACCAGGTTCGCATTAATTTTTATCTTATTTAAATGTAAGGAAAGGAAATGCTCCTTTGGTTTATTTCTTATTTTAATGTTTAAAAATGCATAATAAATATACAATTTTTATTTTTGTTGAAGAAATAGTTTGCGCTGTTTATAAAAATCTTTAAATGATGTAAAATTAATATAAAACTGTAAATCTAGTGAACTCTATTTTATAATTCTGCATGCATTATCGCGGGAATTCAATTGTTTAAAAAAAGATGTCCTATCGAGCTGTACGCTGAATCATTGGTAGATTGGTTGGGCACGTCACAGCTAAAATGTTTCAGATCCCAAATCTAGGCTATGGGTACAAATTTGAATTTACAAAAAACATGCGAATGTGGTGAAAAAAAATCGAATGATCAAAAGAGATTCCCAAATGCATTTCGTAATTAAAAATGAATCTATTGTAAAATGATGTAGCAAGAAATTTTTAGAATTTGACTTTGCATTTCGAAAATGGAAACTAATTTCCATTTCGCGGAAGTTCTGAAACTTTTATCCAAAATTGCATTGATGGTATTTTATTTGTTAATAGTTTGTACAGGTACATATATTTTCTATTCATGAATGTCTTGTGCAATGGACAAATTTCTATATCATTAATATTGCAGAAATAAAACATGCCATCAAAATTAGTCAAATGTTCTGTGACTGATTTATTCACGTCATATTAGAAGCATAATGGAGGAGTGGTATCGTGAACGGGCGTTACAATTTTGAATCTACTTTAAGAAACGATGATTGCATCTGAACTTGCGTATCATTTTCCCCGTTACGCAAACTAAAGAGCCACAACTTGTCCGCTATATGATAGATCTTTAGTTGCACTATGACTCAAACATGTGGTTTGAATAAACTATCGTAGACCACTCGGCTATCGGGGCATTTTCTGTTAATCAGAACTAGAGAGAAACTAAATCTGTCAACATTAGATTTAGTTGGTATAACATAATCGCGTAAATTGAGGTTATATGATGGTTTAGATCAAGGGTGGTTAACCCGCGGCTCACCTTGAATAACTTTATGGCCCGCGAGATTCGTTACAAATTAACAAAATACAATTCTGTGTAATATTTTTTAGAGTACTGTTTTGTTACAAGTGGTTCCCATAACTTTTTCCATTTTATCACGTTGCTTCTGTATATGCTTAGAAGCGGGCAGCATTTAAAAATTTTTCCAATTTAAGATTTGGCACAAAAAGTTATAAGCGCTTTTGGATCACCTGCGAATCGTTTTTGTCGAAAATGAAGTTTTTAAATCGTGCTCAAAGTTATCGGACAAGAAACTGCAACATCAATTCGGTGTGCGAACACACATTTTTTTAGATCGACTTGCAAAAAAATAAGTGAGTTGAGAAAAACAAATACCTCCACTAATTATATAAACATTTGATGATAACATTATACGTTCGTACACATGAAAACAATTCATTCTGTTTTAAATTCTGACTCTAATAATTATGGGTCCAAATCTGATATATTAAATGCGGTCCGCGAGATTGTTTTTCCGAAGTGGCCCGTAAGCACATTTGAATTGGCCTCTCCTGGTTTACAACAAATAAATCTAGTGCGCATTTCTTTAATTTCAATTCAGGTGCCCTTTCGGGTGAGTAGGGAATATTAATGTCGCCCTACTCGGCTACATGTGGGCGGTTGGTGATAGACCTCTTAATTCTGAATCTCTAACAAGCGACAAGGATGACAACTGAGCTGACACCTCTCGCCTAACTTCCACACCAACGGGAGGACGTTTGAGCCCGACAGATTTAACGTGCATCAACCCCTGCACAAGGTGGGTCTTCACCGGCACTGGGTTCAAACTCGTGACACAACGGCCACGAGTCCGTGATTTTGACCACTAGATTACTACGGCCTACGCCGTATTGGAAGTTTCCTTTATGGAAGCACAAAATAAACGATCCGAGGTATTGAGTGTCATTTCTTCTCGCGGAATGCATTACTTTAATTGGACAATGTGTGCTCTATGAGTGTCTAAATGGGAATCTACATACATTCGATCCTTCTTTGTCAACAATTGCTTGTCTTTTTCTTCCTTCCATCACCTTACTTTGTAGATCAGATATAAATTTATTTACATGATACACTACAGTATTAGAATATATTAACTACTGCGTGACACAACTTGACCAATAACATTCCTTGAGTCAAGAAAAAGAAATAAACCTCTTATCTACCCAATTAATTTTATTAATAGATATTTGAATAAAGAAATTCTAAATAGTAAGGATTAAATTTCACTAGGTTATTTTATAAATTTATTTTTCCTAGATATAGTTACCTCAATTATAATTTTAGATAAAATTATACTTGTTCTCTTAGTGTTTATATTTTTTTAAATCTATATAATCTTAGCGTCCCTATGATAATGGTAGTATGTTTACAGTTCTTAATTTATTTCTAATATTTTCATACTTTTGCTAAGTGCTACTATTAAGCGTGAGTGAGTGGGTGAATATTAACGTCGCACTGTTCAGCTACTCGAGGGGTTTTGGCGACGGACCGCGTAATTTCGAATCATGGTCAAGTGACGCGGACGACACCTGAGCTGGCACCTCCCTCTCCTAACTACCACACCACACCAACAGGAGGACGTTTGAGCTCTCGGCACATTTGACGTGCATCGCTTCCCTACATGGTTGGTCTTCAGTGGTACTGGGCTCTAACTCGTGACACACTAGCCCTGATCCAATATCTTGACCACTTGGCTACCACGGCCACGCTACTATTCAGCCATTCCTATATTTTGAATTGGCATTTGGGTCCAGAATCTGGCAATAACTTGTTTATTGTACTTGGATTTAGCGCGGGCTCTGCCTTTTTGAATGCAATTTTTAGTTAAGTTACCTTTTTCTCATAATGGATTTAGATTTTCTATCCATTATTTTCAATGGGTTTTTGCTCAGTATTATTAACAGAAAGGGGGAAGGTTGGCTGGCCACAAAAAAATGTTCAACCCCACTTTTACATAAATTATTTTATATATAAGCTGTCCAGTCAGCAATGTTTATAATACTGTATCATACATTATTTTATATATTTTTTATAATTTTCCTATATCCTTTTAAAATCTATTGTCTGTTTATCTTGTAATTTCAATTCTTTTCAGTTTGGATCATGTTTATTTCTCTCTCTTGTAGAGAAATTTTGCCTATATATATATATCGTTCGAACTTTCAATCATTTATAAAATACTTTTTACTCATCCACACACACACTCAAGTTCAAATGCATTTTTTTCAATTCCTACTATTAGCTTACTCTCGCTATATATTTATGTATATATTTTTATCTTGTTCAAATTTTCAATCGTTAGTAAAGTACTTTCTATTCACTCTATCAAGTTTAAATAAATTTTTTCAAACTTTTAGTGGATAGCACTTGATGTTAATACAGTGTTTTCAAATATTAATTCATTAATTACCGGTTTTCGACGCCAACTTAGATTTGTCTCCATTCTTTTAACAATGTAACTGTTAAAACAATGATAAAAGTTGGCTTTGAAAACCAGTTATTCAGCCAAACTAGCCATTGCTACAACAATCCAGACAAATCATGGTCGTTTTTTCCAACTCCTAATATTATAGGGAGAGAGTTCAAATTTTCAATCGTTAATGAAATACTTTTTATTGACTTAAAGAATTTTTTTTATATTACATGTTTTAAACTTGTAGTGGATGACACTTGATGCTAATACAGTTTTTTCAACTATTAATTCATTAATTTGATTAATTATAGTTTGAGATATATTTCAGTCGATATTATTCATCTAGATGACAGTATCATTGGATAAAAGAGCTTTTGTTAAATTTGTGATGAATATTTCACTTGACCTGAATAATTAGAAGCTAGTAAGACGTCAGCATTCCTTTTACACTGGTATTAAGATAAATTCCTTTTACCTATTATTTTCAACTTTTATAAAAAATATCATTACAAATTTAAAGTGGTTAAAAAGTTTTGAATGTTAATTTAAAAGTTATTTTGCCACTTAATATATATTAATATATATTTATATAATATATTAATATATATTATATATAGTATTACAATTTATATTAATTGTAATAATTTAATAAAAAGTAACTAAAATAAATTTTTTTTGTTGACCTAAGTAAGAATTGACTTTTTATATTAGGACTAAGTAGGAATGTCTGTGTTTTTTATATTACTTGTTTATTTAAAATACGTTGTATTCATGTTATAAGTTTCCATAATAGGTTTTTTGGTTATTAAATAATAGTTGAATTATAACACTTAAATAAAAGTCTTTGACAAATATGCAGTGACCGCGGTAACTGAGGTGTCATACTCGCAAACTCATGGCAGGTTTTGTTGAATCGTGAGTTTCAGTTCTGGCGACACTGAAGACCCTCCTTGTAGAGGACAATCTTTCGAGGCTCTGAGTCTTCACGTTGGCGGACTCTGGAAATTTGGAGTGTCGACTTCATCACTTGACCGTCGCCAATAGCTCTATGTTGTGTTTTACCAGAGCGTAAAATAAAAATCAAATTCAAATCTCAAATAAACTATTATACATACCAATAAAAGGATTACTTCTCACAAAAAGTTTACCATCAAAAAACAACCGCATACGCATTGAGAATTTTTGACTGGGTAATGAATGAATGAATGAATATTAACGTCCCACTGTTCAGCTACACGAGGGCGTTTTGGGGACGGTCCGCGTAATTGACTGGGTAAATTTCGAATAACTTTTATCATGCAAATAGTATGACGAGCGTGTTGAACTCTTGCTATTTCAGAACATCTTTTTTTGCACCATGTTATTTGGATAGAGAGATTCGGGAGATCACAACTTCTTTTAAGTACAAATACGTTGAAATTACACAAATACTTAATATAAATATGTTGCAATTATGTATAGTTCTATGCTGTAATAATTTCGAGTTACGTAAGTTATTGAACTTAGCAAAAAATCTCTGATGTCTCATAAAAAATTGTTTTAAATATCATCATTTTTTTAGCAGTGGAATATATTGACAAGAAACATGTCTTTAAATTCAATGGAATGATTTATCAGAGAACGAATGAACTATGCCAATAACTCGGAATGGTTTGTTGCTTCTGGATATTTTTGTATTTCGATGTACTTGCTGTATTATAACTTAGCAGATTAATGTTTAAACTTTCTATGATATCGGTTTCACTGACACCATTTTTATATGTTTATTTGGTTGAAGAAGGTCATCGTAAGACATTCACTGCAAAATAAAATAATAACATTCCTTTCTTTTAGTTTTCCTTTAAATGATCTGGAGCGTCCGGAAAAGTTAATTTCCTCTGTATTATATTAGCGAACTTGTCCTATTTTTTTCCGCCTTCTAAAAGTTTTGTTTGGGGAAAGAAAATGTGTCAAATGGTCAGTGCTCTTGAAATAACCACGCCATACTCCATCTTCTGAGATCCTACGGAGCCATTCTAGGTCAATCGTTGATCTGCCGCTATATTTAACAGGTTCGCTTTCTTAACAAGTTTCTTGAGGTTTCTTAGGACCTCTGGCACTTTCTCCTCATTCACATACGAGCAATGAACGCAAAACAAGTTTCACTGGAATAGCCTTTTGTTAAACGCATTTCCATTTCAGCATTCAAGGAAGCGGATCTGAGAAGTGAAGTAATTTTAATTGAGAGAGAAAAGACGAGAGAGAGAGAGCTGAATTTTTAAAATTCTGAAGCGAATGAGTGATTTTAGAATGTTTTTCTTATCGGAAAGTGTTAGCAGAAAAAGCAATATATGATTACTGGAAATGCAATCTATATTCATTTCCTCATAATTTTAAAACTTTGTAAATAATGTAATTCACACAAAATGGAATTGTCAGATGTTAAAGTTTATTACTATCAATAGGATTTATTTATGTTATCAGAGGTATTGTTTGAGAAGTACAGGGGGGAGGAGGCAATCTATTGTGTGGAGCTTAAAAGAAAAGAAAAATCGATACGTATTGAATTGTAAATTCTTTTTTGCGGATGCGTAAAGTGTTTCTTCGTAGTACTATATTAAAAAGAAATTAAAATTATAATAATTCCTTTCGTCTCTAAGAAGGATGCGAGTATATTAGAGTTTACATCGTTCTAGATTTCTTTTGAGAATTAAAAGCATTTATTTTTTCTATAAAAAGGACTTTTGAGGATATTTAAGAACTATAAGTATGAAGATAAGTATTCCATACTCAGACTCTTTCTTTTTATTTGTTTGTGAATTATCTCTATAATTATTTTGCATTCTTTTATATTTGATTTATTTTATGCCGAACTAAAGTTACATGAAAGGTTATTAAAATGTTGTCTGTCCTAAGAATGCATGTACTGTCGATTCGTGAAATTAATTTATTATATAAAAACGGCAAGCTCAAGAACAGTTATTTTTGCATTAATGATTAAAAGCACTTCTAGAAAACGCGGAGAAATTTTTGTGATTTTACATTAATAATAAATATTTAAAATGCCTTACCTTTCTTGGAGGCCAAATTGAGCTCGTTTGCGCATATTTCGAGAAAGAAATGGCCGAATTTCAAGAAATGACATCTTCTATCCTTTGAGTAAGGACAATTTTCCGATCCTCTATTGTTTAAGGATTATCTTGATAAATTTTCTTGTCCTCCAGAAATATATCAGGGATGCTGAGATCAGGTAAAGGATGTGGCTAAAGAAATGAATCTATGGCTGAAAAATTCTCTAAGGATATCCTAGTTTCATAGCTTGTGTGACATGTTGCACTGGTTTGAAACGAAGAACATTAATTTCCAATAATGCAACAAATCATTGCATAATATCTCTTGATATGGTAGAAATATTACATTCTATCAATATTTATATTGCACAATTTTTTCAAATGATTCACATTGAAAGTAAATCTCAAGCAGCACACTTCTGTGAATGTGTGATCAACTCATTTTGCAAACAATAAAATGACGTAGCCCTCCGCTAACGCACAACTTGAGAATGAAAAAAACTAATAACGATACAAATTAAACGAATGATAAAGTTATATGCAGAAGATAAAATTGAAAAAATTTCAAAACAAAAGTACGTGGAAAGATTTCTTAAATTTGAAGCACAGGAATTTTTACAACATTCTGCATAAGAAAGACCGTTGGGTAATAAGACTGGTAAAAAATTAATTTTCCCGTAAAATTTGTTGGAAACAAATCCTTATTCAAAAATCTAAATTAAGAGAGAAAATGTGTTAACCTTATCATAAAAATATATAGAATTTCATAAACTCATTATATTTATAAAATAAGAATTCATATTTGCAAAAAACTTTTCGGAACTATTTAATGTTACTTAGTTTTTGAATACTCACGTACATTCTGCGCAATGCAGCATGTATTAGCTTTTCAGTTTTTCTTACAGCTTATATACATATGCATACTGATGAACCATTGCATTATGACCACCACTCGCCTAGAGTAATAAGCTCTCCCGAAAAACAAAATGATGCACGCATGGCTGATAGTGAAGTTTATAAAGTACCCATGTAGACTGTTTAGTGATATAACGAGGAAAGCAGCTGATTTTTAAGTTTCAATGTCGCTTGGAGCACCAATTTTAGAAAATGGTATGTTTGAATGGTTTCTCATTTGCAGCCGTTGTGAGTATTTATTAAAAGTGGTGTATGAATGGTGAAATGGTAAGTCACCGACCAGCCGTTTGTCCACCACGTCGTATTGATTTCAGAAGATAGCGTAGAGAGCTACACATCGTTCGCCATGAATGAAGGATTACAACGGTTGTCAAGACCAAGAGGTACAACAGTAGCGACTCAGACGGTGGGCCTCAACACACAGCGTAGTTGCGTATGGGCCTATGCCAGTGCTTCTCAAACTTTCAACATTTGCAACCCAGTTTTCAATCATAATTTTCCTCGTATACCCCTCTCCATACAATTATAATGTATTGAATTCAATAATGTACTTTGACGCTGAGGCTACGATACGATTTTAATTATAAATCATACAAATTATCAAGAATAGTATTAAATTTTGCATATGACAAGCACATGTAGTAATTATTAAACTTGTTCTTAACTTAGTAGTGATAAATTAATTATCAAATACATTGAACAGAGTACTGATACATTTATCAGTATATTATAACATTGCAAATGTGTATTTCATTTTTTTACGTCAGAATGTATTTTGTTTTGCTTCTTTTCAGTAAATTAATAATTTTTTAAAAGAAATATATTTCCAATATGCTCGCTCCCCCACATTGGGCTATCACGTCCCCCAAGGGGGACAGTTTGAGAGACGCTGGCTTATGCAGATGGCTCTTGAATCATATCCCAACTCTGGCGACTTGTCATCGCCAATGATACCTGCAATCTGCCATCAGGCATCGGCATGTTTATTTTTTCAAAGCCTATGATTGGTATCTTGATCATTTGACTACGAGCCTCCCAGTACCAACTGACGATGTCGTCAGTTGGTATTCAGTTGGGTACTCCCTCACCATCCTGCCTACCTAAGGGTGTGGGGGAGGGGGGAGCACAGCATGACCAGAAACTTCATAATAATTATTATTTTATTATTATTCAAGCACACTAATCAACCACAAGTTAAACCACAAGAGGATGGCCTAAGAGTGATATAAAGAAACAATAAACTCTAAGTGAACAAGCGCAAGTCATCAGTTTAATTTAACTTAATCAATCTTAGACTATAAATTCCCAATCCACTAATTTAGTATAGTGGCAAACTCCGTTCTTAACTCAAGTTGTGAAAATCAATTAAATCTCACCTTAGTCACGCCGCAGCAGTTTCTCCGCTCCTTCTATCTTACAATTACAAAACCCTGACTTTATGAAGACGAACTAATATCGATATCAGGGTTTCTTCTTGAGAGGGATGGCTGTGAATTAACGCAAATGCTACCCCAAAGATTCCCCCAAGAGGATTAGTGTGAAGGTCGCGTAAAGATCCATCACAACGTTTCATACTGTGTTTGAAATTTTTTATTGCGTGATTTGCGGAAGGGATTTACACGATTGATCTTTCCTTTTTACCATGAAGGAGCTGTCTTTGACAAACTCTCTCGATTGACGTTCCTCGGAATACCTTACCAATATTTATCTATTTTGACCTTCTTTCCTTCTGTTCTGGTATTTAGAGTTTGTCCAGATCACACAGATATTTCTTCGTAAGCCAACGAGTGTTTGCGATAGCTTGGCCAAATATGGCTCTTTCATCAATAAAGCCAACCGATCAACAATTGAGTCAATTGAGTTCATAGTTCACATTTCGTTAGATATTAATACTTCCTTTTCTTTAAACACACATTATTATTCCCAAAAAATATTTCACTTTTTACTTTACACTGGTTTTTCGGGGGGGGAAAGAGATCATTGCATTAATTTTCAATTTGCTTCCGTATTCCGTGTTACCTTCTATCTTTTCCTAGAAACAATAATATCGATCATTCTCGATAAAAAAATTAACTAATATTAAAATCCAATTAGTGCATTCCATTTAGATTCAAAAGTATTTGAAGAATTGAAGGGGAAAGCACTTTCGCTTGTATAAGTTTTTATAAAAATCATTTTCACAAAGCAAGTAAACTGTTGATGTCGACAGAAATTCTATCGGGTAAACAGAAGTAACGACATTGATTGATCTAGTTTCGATTAATTTCATTTAACAATCCTTGCGCTAGAACTATGAATGTTCTATTAATGATTGTCAGTCAAATAACAAATTGACACTTGAGTAAACACCTCTCAATTCAAATTTCCTAACTTCACCCTTTGAAGACTTAATTTGATCTTGTCAAGCAAATATTTTACTTTATCCAGAAAAGGAAATCCTTCATAAATAGGGAAGAATCTAGTTGTTGAAAATATCCTACGCTGGTACTACTTAATAAAAAAAATCTATTCATTGTGAATTTCAGACTTCTACTGGAAAAATGAAATCTGTAACTCTTTTAATAATGCCTAACTTTTTCAAAAATCAATTTACGTACAACACTCTATCAAATTGAGTACATAAACTTCAGTATCTAGTTATGTTAAGATCCTTCTATTAAAATTATATTTAATTTTTACCAGAATTTTTCGGAATATTAAAGAGAAAAATTTGTGAGGTGTCAGATGTATGATTTAAAGAAGTTGTGTGTGTGCCACAGCTTCGAAATTAACGGACAACAAAGTGAAATTTAAACAAATTTTCTAATATATTTTAAATAGCGCGTTGCATATTCTTTCGTGAAGAATCCACAAACGTTTGTTTTTAAAAATTTCTTGTTTTTACTCTTAGTTTTCGCATGAAATATTGAGTATCAATTTGTTGAATTAGAATCAAATATCAAGAGTTGAATTTAGATCATTACATATCTAACGTTATCAAATTATTTTTAACCTTTTTTCCATTTTGTTTGACATCTATGTGATATTTAATAACTTTAAATTAAGTAATTTAAGTGTATAGAGAGAGAGAGAGAGGGATTCGTAATGAATCTATTTATGATAAATTAATTTCTAAAGAAAAACTAATTTGGGGACATGATTTATATGTACTATAAAAAAAAAACTTCATTCACTCTTGGGAAAATAAAAATATCGACTGATTAAATTTTTATACTAAGCTATAATGCTAAAGAGGAGTTAAAATTTAAAATATAGTCTCCTAAAACTGTGATGCAAGGTAAATTACGCAATTCATCTTTTAAAAATGAAAAATAATTGTTGAATTTTAAAAAATAATTAAAATATTTTTCTTTTTCTATGTTGTTATTCAATAGAGGAGAAAAAAATAATAATTTATATTTTTTTTATCATAATGAAAAAAGTTATTTTTGAAAACCCAAACTAGCTGGAATCTTACGGGTAAAAAAAACCATTGAAGACAAAAAGAAAATTTAAGTAATACTTCTCATTAAATCTTAATGTACAACAAAGTAAATATACAATTCTTTGCTAATTAACTGTATTAAAATATTGTATACGTATATCACATAAATGAATCTGTAAAACAGTTACAATGTAGAAACATTCAGTATTCTTCTTAGTTAAAAAATAATTTTAATAATTGCTTCTGAATTACTAACTAAGTTCTTTACATAAATAAGAAGTATGCCCTCAGTGATAGTTCGTTTTTAGACTAGTTTGTTATTCAATGCTTGCCTTCAACAAAGTCAAAGGAGGCTCTTTTTTCTTAATTTTGTTTAACAAAAATTGCTCGTACATTACATCAATTTAAAGCGGTAGTTAGCAAGTTCCACCCTATTTACGGGGTCCCTACCTTCAGGAAGTTTTAGTTTAACACTGTTCATAAAATTAAAAATGTTTTTACTTCCCCAATCCGCCTACGTCACAGTGTCGTTTGTTCGGCCGAGTGATAATCTCGGCCGTCGACCCACTTTGGCCAATGGCCCGAAGCAGTCCGATCGGTAAAGCAAAAAGTCACACTTGTGTGGATATTAAAGTAATTGGAAAGGCAAGAACTCTGTCCTTAAGATTTCTAATTGTCTTACGATAATGAGGATGATGAGCGGCAGGGTGAAGATCCTGAGATTCTCCTCGGGCATAATACTTATTTTGAAACATAAGCAAAAATAATGGATTTGAAGTAATTACTTTTTGATAGATATACTTTAATTTGTTTTTCTAAGAAACTATTTAGGTGTGTGTTTGTCTCAGATCGAGTTGTTTTTATTCGTTTTACGTATGAGTAAAACTTCGAACAATTAAGAATAACATTTCTAGATGTGGAATTGTATTAAATGAGGAGTACGTTATTTCACTGAATGAAATAACTATTATAGGCACACTTTTTAAGTTTCTCAGAAGGTAATTAATGATTAGACGCTCAGGGCTTAGTTAACAAATAACAAACCTCTTCATTGTTACGCTGGTGATTATTCAGAATCAGCTGCAAGGAAAAGTTCCAAAAAAACCCCAGTTCTTAAAGGAGAAGTAAAGCGATTTTTCAGTCATTCCCCCCTCCGCGCCTCACAGAAAATTGGCAATCAGAAACTGTAAAGCAAAAAATTTAATTTATAGTTTGAGATTCAGTTAAAAGTTAAGCAAACGTACTTATCAATTGTTTCCTTAGAAGCAAAAAAAAGAAAGAAAAATTTATGTATATTTAGTAAATATATTCATTAATTAGAATGTTACTGCTAATTAGTATTTGTTTGATAAATATTTGAAGAATGTGATAAGAGTATTTTTTTAATATAATAAAAACTTTTAAACACACACACATTCCCTTAGATTGAGTATAATTATACGAGTTAAAAGACAAAGCCTACAGAGAAATATTTACGATATTTCACGTTCAATCTCAGAAAGAAAATCCAAAATATTGTTTTTTTTTTAATCATATTTTCAAAAATAGAAATGATTAAAGCATTTAATGATGACTGAGTTTGAGTCAACAATAAAAAAGATTGAGGAATTATTGATATTCAAATCTGAAATTGGATATGCATGGTGAAATAAACCTACAAACCTTTTACGTTTCGGGGCCTCAGCTTAACGTTCTGCCTCCAATGTATTGCGTAAGGGAAGACAGATAGAAGTAGGGAGAAAGGGAAGATATGTAGGACTCGAATTGTGTTGCGGAATTATGGCAACTCTTCTTATTGCGCTAAAGGAAATTAATCCTCGTAACCAGGATTAACCCGCAGGGTGTAGGTCAATCCCCGTCGAATAAAAGTGGGTTTAGATCACTTCGCGAAAGAAATAAAGAACCTGTGCAAAATGTTAGGTATTATTACTGTTGAAAGTTTAGAAAAATCAGTTTCTCTTTTACCATGTATAATGTACCAACGCGCCCTTTTTGAATTCCTACTAATAGAGAGAGTTCACACTCTTCCTTTATATATATATACTAGCTGTTACCCGCCCGCTTCGCTGGGTATTTCATGATGTTTTATAAATTTTTACTGCTTATATATATGTATAAATTATTGATATCTAAGACCTAGCATTAAGAATTCGATAGAATTGAACAATATACTTATACCTGTAACTATCACCTGTTGATAAAAAAAAGGGCAGAACTCATCTAATTTGTATTTTCTAAAAATCTCTAAAATTGAAGTATAGAATGATGTTTGCTCTTTCGTAACTCAAAAACCAAGTGGATTCCCTCAAAACCAATTTTCGGTGGATCTCTGCTCCGTAAATTGAACATGCAAGCCAAATTTCAAGTCTAAATCTAACAGAAAAAAGCAAAAGTTTTGCTATAAATATCCCCGTAATCCCGTTGAGAGCCGTTTTCCAAAATTACCGCTCTTAGCGGATTTCAATTCAACAAAAGAAAAATGCAAACCAAATTTCATTATTATAGTCCTTGTAGCTCGAAAAAAGTAATTTTTTTTGTCAATACGTCCCATTCCCTGCAACCCCACAGAACTCTTGATTTGCTTAAAATTTATTCTTAGTGGATCCCTATTCAACAAAAGAAACATGCTTAACAAATTTTAAGTATATGGGTCTAACAATTAAAAGCAGGAATTTTTTTCTGTAACTCCTCTTGACCCCTCGCAAACATCTTTGGGGGTCAATTTTCACACATTTTACTCTTTGTTAGAGGAACTCTATTTCATGAAAGGAACATGCCTACCCATTTTCAAGCAGGATGATCAAGTAGTTTAAAAATGGAAATATTTATCGATTACGCCTCTTAATCTCCCGAAATTAAACTTGGTAGTTGATATTCGCGAAACCCATTTTGTAGCGGTTCTCTAATTTACGAAAGGAATCTGCTATCAAATTTCAAGACTGTACGTCTAACAGTTTAAAAATGGGGATAATTATCAATAACGCCCCTTGAACCCCCGCAACACCACCTCGGGGTCGATTTTCACAAAACACATTTTGCAGTGTATTTCTATCCTATGAGAGGAATCTGCTAACCAAATTTCAAGGCTGTGAGTCTAATAGTTTAAAAAAAGAAATAATTATTTATATCTGCCCTTAACTCCCCCGCAATACCCCTTGGGGGTTAATTTTCTCCAAACCCGTTTTGTAGCGGATATTTACTCCATGAAAGAAACATTCCTACCAATTTTCAAGCAGACAGGTCAAATAGTTTAAAAACGAAAATATTTATCTCTTACGCCACTTAATCCCTGCAACGCCACTTAGAGGTCTGTTTTCACAAAACCTTCTTATAGCTTATCTCTACTCTATGAAAGAAATCTCTTTATCAAATATAAAGACTGTGTATCTAATAGTTTAAAAATGGAAATAATTATCTATAACGCCCCTTAAGTCCCCTCAACGCCACTTGGGGGCAATTTTCCCGAAACCCATTTTTAGCGTATCTCTACCCTATGAGAGGAATCTGCTTACTAAGTTTCAAGACTGTACGTCTAATAACTTAAAAGTAGGAATTTATAACGCCCCTTAAACACCCCACCCCCGCAACACCCCTTGGGGGTCAATTTTCCCAAAAACCCATTTTGTAGCGGATATTTACTCCAGGAAAGAAACTTACCTACCAATTTTCAAGCAGGTAGGTGAAGTAGTTTAAAAACGGATATATTTATCTATTACGCCCCTTAATCCCCCGCAACGCCACTTAGAAGTCTGTTTTCACAAAACCCGTTTTGTAACTGATCATTATTCTACGAAAGGAATCTATATATCAAATTTAAAGACAGTGCGTCAAATAGTTTATAAATGGAAATAATTATCTATAACGCCCCTTAAGTCCCCTCAACGCCACTTGGGGGCAATTTTCCCGAAACCCATTTTTAGCGTATCTCTACCCTATGAGAGGAATCTGCTTACTAAGTTTCAAGACTGTACGTCTAATAACTTAAAAATAGGAATTTATAACGCCCCTTAAACCCCCCACCCCCGCAACACCCCTTGGGGTCAATTTTCCCAAAAACCCATTTTGTAGCGGATATTTACTCCAGGAAAGAAACTTACCTACCAATTTTCAAGCAGGTAGGTGAAGTAGTTTAAAAACGGATATATTTATCTATTACGCCCCTTAATCCCCCGCAACGCCACTTAGAAGTCTGTTTTCACAAAACCCGTTTTGTAACTGATCATTATTCTACGAAAGGAATCTATATATCAAATTTAAAGACAGTGCGTCAAATAGTTTATAAATGGAAATAATTATCTATAACGCCCCTTAAGTCCCCTCAACGCCACTTGGGGGCAATTTTCCCGAAACCCATTTTTAGCGTATCTCTACCCTATGAGAGGAATCTGCTTACTAAGTTTCAAGACTGTACGTCTAATAACTTAAAAATAGGAATTTATAACGCCCCTTAAACCCCCCACCCCGCAACACCCCTTGGGGTCAATTTTCCCAAAAACCCATTTTGTAGCGGATATTTACTCCAGGAAAGAAACTTACCTACCAATTTTCAAGCAGACAGGTCAAATAGTTTAAAAACGGATATATTTATCTATTACGCCCCTTAATCCCCCGCAACGCCACTTAGAAGTCTGTTTTCACAAAACCCGTTTTGTAACTGATCATTATTCTACGAAAGGAATCTATATATCAAATTTAAAGACAGTGCGTCAAATAGTTTATAAATGGAAATAATTATCTATAACGCCCCCTAAGCCCCTGCAACGCCACTTGGGGGTCGATTTTCAGCAAACTCATTTTGTAGCGGATCTCTACTCTCTGAAAGGAATCCGCTTACCCAATTTCAAGATTATACATCAAGTAGTTTAAACATGGAAACAATTATTATTAAAGCCCTTAACCCCCGTAACGCCCCTTGTGTTTCGAATTTCGAAAAATCCTTTCTTAGCTGATGTCTACTCTATCAAAGGAATATGTCTACCAAATTTCAAGTCTGTAGGTTGAATAGTTCCAGAGATTTCGTGATTAGTCAGTCAGTCAGTCAGTCAGTCAGTCAGTCAGTGAGTGAGTCGCTTTTTCTCCTTATT